>JALBCR010001911.1:0-196163 GCA_030710515.1 Abscondita cerata
ATACTTAGTTTCTGTTATAAAAATGTTAATGAGAACTTTTTATCAATAAATTATTTTGGTAAGATGAATTACAAGTGTTTTGCATATTCTTAAAAATAAATTTTCCGCCAATTTTGGTTTTCCTAAATAATGGGAAAACCGAGACCGCGGTTTATTATAGTTTTTGACGATGTTTTGCAATTTCTACAAGGTTTTCCATAAATTTTCAATATTTTTGTTATGTATATAGCAAGTTACGGTTGTTTAATCAAAAGTTATGTAGGTACCTATTATTAAATAAGAGAGATTTTGAAACAAACGTATACAAGACAGATTAAATGTGGATTAATAGCAGTTATGTATTTGTGTTTTTTTTCTACCATTTTAAAAAAAACTAAATACATATCGCACGTTTTGTAGATAATTAACATTCAAGACTTACCTAGAAATTCAGCGTCTTTTTACATTCCGTTTACACTTACACACACTTCTTTCACAAACGTTTTAACTTCATTAAATTGATCAAATTATAGGTTGCGTTTTTGATGACATGATCACCTGTGCAAGAATGGTGATAAGGATTACTCATCACTTCAAGGTTTTACTAACAATCAAAATTACATGCAGGTGTATTGCAAGATAAAATTTCTTGCACTTAATTTGCATTTTGAGAATTGAAGTAAAGAGAGACATTTGTTAAATTAAATTTTTATTTATTAAATTTAGGGTTAGTTTTGTTGTCAACAAAATTTCCACTAATTAATTTTTTTAACAAGTAAGTTGTCAAAAAATTTCCGGACATTTTTGTGTTGCTATGCTAACCATATTAAATACTAAATTTTGATTGGACCTTCCACAATGTCATGGAATTTTCTATTAATATTTGACAAAAGCTCACTTTGAACATTTAATTTAATTAATTTTTCAACATCAAAAAGTGTTGTGAAGGGTTTTGGTTATTTTTCTTAAAATTTAACTAATAAATCACACTACACTTTTGAATACAGTTTATAATTTTTTTTTAATTCAAGATATTGCTGACCAACTGTTTTCTTACTATCCTAAAAAAAAAAAAAAAAAAAAAAAAAAAAAAAAAGAAGGGGAAAAAAAAAAAAAAAAGAAAAGAAAAAAAAAAAAAAAAAAAAAAAAAAAAAAAAAAAAAAAAAAAAAAAAAAAAAAAAAAAAAAAAAAAAAAAAAAAAAAAAAAAAAAAAAAAAAAAAAAAAACCAAAATTATTAGATCAAAAAAAATATATATAAAATTATTTTTATTATTAAAAAAATTTTAAAAAAATTCATCATTAAAAAAAAAAAAAAAAAAAAAAAAAAAAAAAAAAAAATTTAAAATTTTAAAATAAAATTTTTTTTTTTTTTTTATATAATAAAAAATTTTAAAATTTTAAAAAAAAAATAAATTAATTTATTAAAATTTATTAATTAAAAAATAAACACCACACACAAAAAAAAAAAAAAAAAAAAAAAAAAAAAAAAAAAAAAAAAAAAAAAAAAAAAAAATTTAAAAAAAAAAAAAAAAGTGACTCTATTGCTTTCATGTTCAGAACTTGAACTTGCATGAAAACATAAGACAATGTAAAAATTACTTTTGAATTTTCTTAAAAAATAATTCTGATTGAAAGAGCTGTCCTCTCATTGAGGAACTTTAAGATCGAATTAAATTTTTAAATTCTATTACAAATTTGAATGTAATTATTTTCATCTCAAGTTTACCACATTATCAATTCTACTTCTGTTTAGTATCGACTATTTATTTTGAAAATAAACCGAGTTAAGGCAACCGTATATTGAAATACTTTGTTCAAAATCAATATACGTACTCTAAACTAATACCTACAACAACTCGTATCAACTACAAACTGAAGCACAAAAAATAATTAAAATGTGAAGTTATTAGGTCGGCACTCTCATAATTAATTATGCGTTATCATTGTAATTAAATCGTCGTTGCATTAATACACGTTTAACACGTTAATCAAATTTAAAAAATAAGTTATAAATACAATGTAATTACAAAGTTTTTAAATTTAATTATTAACACACAGTCTCCATGTACATTCATGTTAGAAAAAATTTCATTCATAACACATGATACGCGTCTATAAATTTATCTGAATAGCTAGTGAGGTCGCTCAAAAGGGCATCCAATCTCTAAAAATAATTAATTGATATTGTTTACAGAACCATTAAAACAAATGTAGCATATTATTTTATAGCTGGTAACATGAAAATAAATATAATTGTTTGTAATTTATTTTGTTGTTTATGTATACTCAAATTTTTATCGAAATTGTTGCAAATTAAATGTTATTAAAATTTTGAAGTCGTGGAAGTGATTGTGTTAACAACAACAAACTTATTTATTTAATAGCTTTTCATCGTTTACTTTCAACACGAATATATTTGTCAATTAAAGTAACACAACAACTCTTGCGTTCGTTATCTTCAAAATTGTGTATTTGTTTATTTTTCTTGTGCAATTATCACGAACAGAAGTGTTAAAGAAACACGCTCAAATTTCAGAAAGCATGCACGTAGAAAAAATTGAAAACACACAAGATTTGTTGTTACTGAAGTGCTGATTGATATTTTCCAGCGCAGACAAGTCGGACGGTTTATTAGATGTTAACAATGAGACTTTTAAGAGTTTAATAAAGACCAAATGCTATTAACTTGTTGAACATTATGTAAACAATCGTTTTATCTCAATACTGTAATGTTTTAGTAGTTTTTTTGCTTTAAATTATTTATATTCAATTGCATGTAAATAAATTACTTCAGGGTTAGTATCCGCAATTAAAAAGGAAACATTAATATCACTATTAGGAAAATAAGCTAACAAAAGAACATGAAAATGGATGGTATGTTTTTCATAAAATGAATTAAAACACTTTGTATTAAATTAAATTAAAACAACATAATACATTTAGTCATAATTAATGGTGATCATAAACAAGTCCAAATTAAAATCTGTTTTTACACCAATTTTATGATAACTTACTATTCGAATAAACTTAACATTTTTTATTTTTTTTTATAAAATAAAGTTAACTCCACATAATTTAAACAAAACTAATAAATTCACCCTATAGCGTAAACGTAAACTTTTTAGGGAGTCGTTTAACAATTTCTACTGGGCAAACAGACTATAGTGATAGTGGCTAATGTACTTATTTATTTATTCTTATTTTATAATAAGTAAAAATAAACAAATGAAAAGAAAATAAATAAACATACACATTCTTTATTTTATTAACAACTAAGATTTTTACACTCTATTAAAGTTGGACTAATGCGAATCAACTTATTTGAAAAACCTTGTCAAAAGCTTTCACCACTTGTTCCATAGATTTATTGGAACTGTTTATTTTTAATTG
This sequence comes from Abscondita cerata, assembly GCA_030710515.1. NCBI lineage: Eukaryota > Metazoa > Arthropoda > Insecta > Coleoptera > Lampyridae > Abscondita > Abscondita cerata. The sequence continues at coordinate 3,371 of JALBCR010001911.1, forward strand.
GCGTAGGTTTGTACTGTCGTGTGTAATAACTAACTTAGCAATTAATATGCTCTAATTTGACGTTAATTCTCAATAAATTCTTTTAAATATTTTTTTGTATTCTACTAAAATTATTTATTTCTACCAGTAGGTGTAAAATTATAACCAGTTTACTCAAATTATGGTAATGGTATGATTTCTATTCACACCTAAACACAAATGGTTCGCACAAACAAGTTTCGATCTATTAGTTTGCATTCTAATAAACTAAAGAAAATATTTTTTACTTTTAGTTTTTGGAAAAGCAACAATTAATTTCATTACCATTTTTATGGGTAACTAAAAGTGTAACGTAGTTTAAACACAAAATACAGAAATTATCTTGTTAAAATAAAACTAAAACTAAGACTTTATTTAAAAAAAAATTACTGAAATATAGGTAATGATAGATATTCCTTTTTTTAGGAATCATCAACAAATTCATTTGAGAAATGCTTTGATTATTAGAATTTGTTTGTTATTCATTAAAAATAAAAACTTAAACACAAAAAAATATTAAATACAACCTTACATATAATAGAAGTTTCTAAACCTATAACCGCAGTTAATAGTAATATTGAAAATTCTTAACAAGTAGTTTTGTGATACTGCAATATTAGAGTTGCTTTGGAAATTATCACTTCATTTTTAATTTACATAAATATTTATAAATATTCTTTTTAATAAAGATGACGCTTTTGTTGAATAAACCATGAATCTTAGGGTATAGGGTTCTCATTATGTCATGAAATATGGAATATCCGATTATTCAAGCATCAGAATTGATACCAATTATCTCTGATATTTTATTCTGACGGTTGTTTGTTTTTTTTATTGTGAATGTATGTCATCTATGTTTCATGCGCACATGAATTTTTATAGCTCTAATTTTCTAAACCAAGAATAATGAGCTGTGTCGTTGAAATAGTGACTAGCCGGTGATTTTGATCTAAAATTTATCTAGATAATGACAATATTGTGCAATAATCACGAAGGTTACATAGCGATTAAATACCAAAGCGCAATACAGAATTTAGAATTGAGTGAAAACAAACTAACAATTATTTTTTATTATTTTCCCATATTGTTGTTTAAATTATTATGCAGCAACTTAGGTAACCTAATTCTCTTGATGAATAATGTTCGACTATTGGTAAGGACAAGTAAGGTATTTTGGAACCTGTTCCTTTTTCTTAACAATTCTAACAAAAAGGAAAATGATAAATAATAATCACAAACCAAAAATGCGTATTAGTATGTTTTTTAAAATTCAACAAATTTAATGTAGCACGTTCATAGGTACAATTTCAATGCCGGATTTTAAAAAACACACGTTACTACAAACAATCAAATAATTTTCCACAAAAAGTTCTTATAATTCTTTATAAACTTCGTCGCCAAACTTAAAAAATCGAAAGTTTTTCACGAGACATCCTTATAACTTCACTTCTCTAAAAGTTTTATTTTGATAACTCTAAATTCCTAATACTTTTGAGGGTACCAAAACTTTTCGAAAAAGTGATTAGTAAAACAGCAGAGCAATTAGTCTGCCTCAGACTCTTAATGTAGATGTAGATGTTGCATACTTACAAACTACGATTCCTTTGGCGGACTGTTTAAAAAAAACTTTATACCTTTAAATTCCGAAAGATAAAGGTTATTCGAAGCAATGTTGCATATATCCATAAATTCCCATTAAAGCTTATTAAAATTGTTGAACTTTTAGTTCTCAATTAAATGTGTATTTTTTTCTTATTCGATAGGTATATAAACAAAATTTTGAATAAAAGTTGTATGATGAAATGTATAGGTCTCTATAATCACATCAGTACGGCATACATTCATTCAGAATGCATCCAATAATAGCAGATTATACTATTATAGATACTATTTTTACACGACCAGACGATTTTAATTGATGAAACCCTCGAAAAATTGTTATTGTCAATATGACATTCACATTCCTAATTTACCAACACAAAAATTGTTGTGTTTGATCGGAAACAAAAATAAACTTGTTACCATTGACGATTAATAAATAAAAGTAGCCATATTGGTCTTTTCTAAATATCGAAAAATGTCCTACGCTATTTTCTCAAGTTCCTTTAATTAGTTTTAAAAAAATGTGTGATGAGACTATTGAAAAAGCTGCTGCAGAAATAGTAGTAGATTTATTGCCAGAAAAATCTCTGAAGATTTACAAAAAGTGCTTCACGAAATTTTGTAATTGGTGTCTGATGAAACAAGTGGATGAAATGCATAGCGAGAATGGTTTATTAGTATATTTTGCCAAACAAGAGAAGAAATTAAAGGCTTTCATTTTCTAAAATAATGTTGACATCAGCAAGTATTCAAGATTAGTAAATCTGAAAAGAAAAAATGATGGATACCAGCCAAAAAAATCAAAAATCCTTACTAAAGAGCAAGTTGATCGATTCTTAACACGATTATGAGCATTTCTAGAGCCTTAAGATCCGACGAACTAGTAAAAGATGATGTCCAAGACTTGAGATTAAGCATATTGGTATCTGTAAACAATATAGCATTTACGATAGTCTCCAAAGACAATTCCACGATTTATTTCGTTGCCAATTGTGAAAAATATGTGGTTCTAGGGAACGAAAAAGTAGAGTATATACGTTTTTTATAGAAACTTATAGAAATAACAACTGTTCCACGCAGCTCATAGGTTATAGTTTTGAAGGATTATCTAGGCAAATAACTGCATACCTCAATTTATCTGATTTATTTTCTTACACAGGCTACTGCATTCGGCGTTCGTTAACATCTTTGCTGGCCGATACAGGTGCGGGTACATTGAAAATTCATAAGATGATCGCCGAAAAAATTCTTCAGGAAAAAAATTCGGAAACGAAAAATGAACCGTTTTCCAACAGATTCAATCAAGTGAATATAAACTGAGTTGGCTATGGTTTTTTTCCCTAAGGAGTAAAAGACTCACTTTACTCCTTCTTTTCAGGAAGTAAAATCACTCATTGGATAAGGGCCGTGCAAAAAATACAATTTTGTTATAAGTAACGCTCTATAACTTTCTAAGGGTTTTCTTTCTTAATCCTACAAGTACAATGTACATGAGCTTCATCTTTAACGGTTGTTCAGATATTACTCATTGAAATATATGTAGTTATTTTTACTTAAAACTAAAGCGTTAAATTAACTATGATTTTTTTATAAAATTTATAATTTATTGTAGCCTCAATAATTAAATTTGAAATATATAACAGTATTTAATCTTTGTAGTATCATAAAACAAATGTATTTTATACTTAAGAAATTAGAGAAAAAAGAAATTTAAAAATTTAATACAATTCAGGGTGTAACATTTAAAAAATAAAATCATAACTAGATGTCACAATACTTATTGTTCATAAAATAATTTTTATTGCAGGTACAGACAAGTACATGATTGCCATACAACTTTTATTTAGATTATTTTTTGACATCTCGAATAACAATTAGAATAAGTCGGGGGTTTTTAAAGTTTACAAAAATCAAGTTTTCGATCATTTACGCCAACTAAGCGTTGGCTTAAAAAACGGCCTCAAATGAATCTAATTCGCAAATGAGCACTCTACAGCTGTGTTCTCCTTCAGGAGTGAGAAACTCAAGTATAAGTTGACAATTGTAAATTAAATACCCAAAACGGTCTACATCATCTATAACAAGTAAGCGGTGCTTCATCCACGCAATTGAAGGTCGTTTTTAAACCAACGTTTAGTTGGCGTCAATAATCAAAGGATCGAATTTTTGTAAACTGCTTACACATCTGTCGGCAAATTATTTGTTAATTAATTTGAAATATTGCTGATAATCGAGATTATCGGCAGCATCGTAGCGGTGCAGCACAAAGCATATACATAATGTAGAGAAAATTAATGCAAAAGCTGTTTAAATTCATTTAAAAACTAGAACAACAATTGCTTGGATAATAAAAATAATATAAAATTGTTAGCTACTTGAATAAAGAGTTATATGTTCAGCCACTTTAATAAACCATCATTTTAAAAGAAATAACATGGCACCGAACCTAATAAACATGTAAGAACATTAGAAAGTGTGAAACGTTTTATAAAAAGTGGAAATAACCCGTACTTTTTATACAGAATCATTTAAAGAACTGTTTCCTCAAATACTACGTAATTCATTATTTTTCTTAAATTGCGGGAAGTACCGTAAAGACTGTTTAAACTTTAGTTCAAGTTAAGGCGTAGGTGTCTGTCTTTATACTTGTTTTTTTAAAAGCCAAATAAAACCCCATATGTATTTTAATAATGCAACTCGAAATGTTCGACATAGAGGAAATTGCAATCTAGAAAAGTAATAGTTCAAATGAAAGTAATAAATAATAGCTATACGTTTCTTTGTATTATTAATATTCTTAGAGATATTGTTAAAACAATTAGCGTCATATCTCAGTATCAGATCAAAGAATAGTTTTGTAAATACTACAAGAATGGGAAAATCTGTATCCGTTAAACGGCCCTTGTCTCTTGTCTTATAAATAACACTTATACGCAAATTTCTTGATATCAGGTTTACATACGGATGGACGGCCTCCAAACCAGAATTTTTTTGCTTTATTTGTTTGTTTTAAAAACCGTCGCATAACAATTTCTAAAATGTGGAGCAATTACAGATCACAACAGAATTCCACATCGCTACAATACGTTTTAGTTGTTTCACAGTGTTTTATGCATACTTATAAATTATACAAAATATTGTTGAATACAAGAATACCGTATTACAACAATTATTTATTGACATTAAAGATGTTTTTTTAACAGAAGTTCAAATTATATAAAGAAATATTTTTAAATCGCTGCAACAAGAAAAAAAATTATCTTCTCCAGTACACTGCCAGCTTTTGTGGTATCACGATAGGATAAAAGTGCACATTTATTTTTCAGGACAAAAGTCAAAAATATAAACTGTTTGAAAAGGTTCAAAGTTAATAAACTCATCGTGAGCTCAGAAATCACGTATTGAACATCAGATCCATTCTTTGTAGGTTGCATGGCATATGCCATTAGACCCTTACAATACCTTACAATTAGTCTGCTTTTGACTTTTTACTTGTAGTTTCACTCCTAGTGAGTCTACTTTACAAATTTCTCGTTTTTTCTTACTTTGGTCTCGTGATTTAACTTTTATAATTGCTTTATATGGCGTGGTCGTTATTATTTGAAATTTTTGCTATAGTCGATAAATTTTTTTTGGTAGGCTTAAGACTTGCTATCATATACTACTTTTTACACCTTAGCTACAAACAAATTGATTTTTGCTATGTTTTCTACTAAAACTACAATTTGTGCGGTTATTATGTTGCTTTTCCAATTAAGTCTTACTACCTTGATTTTCATTGCAAATGCTTTAGAAATCATGTTATAACCGGTTATTCGCTATCGAGGATGATTGTCCATCGTTATGTCTAACCGAACATTTGAATATGGTGTAAATGAATACATTTATTCTTCTTTGTGGCTCTTATAAATTAAAAAAATACTGCAGAACTTTATAATAAACACCTGTTCTATCAAAAGCACTGACACAAGCAACAACGTGCAGAGGAAGTCACCCTTCCAACTTTCCTTTTCTCTTTTGGGCAATATATTTCTTTGGTCCTTGCACAATGGTAATCCTAGTTTCGTTAAAATTAAATTAAATTAAAAATTAAATCCGTTTTAGTTGCAACAAATTGTACTTTTGATTTTGAAAATCCACAAACGTGCGCCATGCGTGTGGCTTCTGGAATTCTAGGTTCCTTTGTTAATACCGTTAGTCTTGGCAACCTCAACGGCCAATTGTCTCATTCCTGTTGGAAACATCCTTCCTAATGATAAAATTTATCAATTAATTTTATTGTTTGATCGTAAAATTAAGTTTGTACGATATCTTCCCAAATTGGTAACACCTTTCTGGAATATTGATAAGGTATAAAGTAATTCCATACTTTTGTACAGATTTTTGCAGGCTTTGTTTTTTTAGATTTAACGTTACTAATTGCTTGTCTCCTTTGCTTATTTGGATGTTGGAGTTTCAGGTACACTAAATAACAACCCAAGTTTATTCTTGTCTTATGTTAAGGTTTTTTCTTAAATCAATGTTAGCAAAACAAATAAAAATAAAAAAAAAGGTTTGATATTTAAATTGAATACTTGGTCCTTACTATGTGTTGGTTATTTTGATAACTTTTACAATTTCCAATAATTAGAATAAACACTATTATAATAATTACTAGTTTCGATTCAAAAATATATGGGAGCATCATCATATATTAGAATTTTATATAGTGTTATGTTGTGTTTATTTTAATAAATAATATTTTCTAATTATAACGAAAACCTATGGTATTTACACGTAATAATAATCAAATCACCCAAAAATGTTTTGCCCAAAAAGATGTGCAAAATAAAATCTATGAAATTGACGAGGCTATAAAACGCGCAGTGACCGTTGACGTCAGTACCTTTATTGACGCATGCGCGGCTTAAGTTTTTTGAAAATGTCATTTTGACTTTGACTGTTTGCTATTGGCAAACCCCAAAACTTTATTAAATTTAAATAGTAAATAACGAGTGTTCAAATAAGAAACTAGGCTGGGCAGGCATCTTTATTAAAACGTTAATATAACCTAGAATTGACAGAAATGAATACTACCTACGTTCTTAGATTAATCAAATTCTAACCTAAACTTTGTGTCAGTTTTTATTTGAACACCCGTTATAAATAAAAATCATAATACAGTACTTCACGCTATATTCACGATAAAAGTTGTGACGTCAAGCCAATGAGAGAGTGTTCTGAGTATTTGAATAAATGCCGATACTTTCGGTCAGTTTTTCTACATAACAAGTAATCGAATGTTCTTTAAAATTTATGTATTTAATTTTGGACATTAACACAATATTTCAACAATTTTTATTTTTTTGTAAAGATTTCTATTAAACGTGATTGTATTTACTACTAATTTCGACCAGAAAAATATATCAGATTACTAAAAGTAAAAACTATTCAAGTTGAACAATCAAAAAAGTTTGATGTTGAAAATGAAATTCTGTGCCATATTGGCTAAAGGACAAAAGTATGATTTGCAAAAATTATTGTTTTAATTCATTAATACAAAAAATTAAAAATACTTTAGTAACTGAAAAAATTTAAATTAAATTTCAAAATTAAAAAAAGTGCCTAAAGGGGGCATCATTAGCGTTTACACAGATCTGTGCTCTGCGAACTAAAATAAAAAATCTGCAGTTCCCAAACTTTTGGATTCTTATTTTCACCATTTATTTTGGAACAAAATTCTCACCCGATTGACAAATTACATAAGAAAATTTGATTGCATTTTCATTTTTAAAATTTGGATATATACTTAACATTTTGAATAATAAAACATATTGTATTAATTAGGTACTATAGTTTTGACTATCAGAATCATCTTCAGATTATTAAAATTGAAAACGTTTTCAATGAATATTTATAGTAAAAATCTATTACTAGATTTGAGTTAAAATTTGCAATGAAATTCCAGTAGATTGTTCTATTGGACAACGTTTTTCTAATAAATGTAATAATTTTTAATATAAACTTTAGAATTTGCAAAAGTGTCTGGTTTACCTGATTTTACAAAATGAGAAATAATTCAAAAGTTTAATGAAGTTGTTTATAGAATATTTTGTCAAATTTTAATAAAACGATTACGTTTAGTAACCGTTTTATGTATTTATGTAGTAGTTGCTGTTAACAGCTTTATAATATACAAATAGAGTACACACACATTACTACGATTCATTAATGTCTTTTTTATAGAACCGAATAATTTATTGACATTTTATTGTAGAAATAAGTGTAGTTAGTTTATGTTTTAACTTAAACATCCTTCTATTACAAAGAAAGCTATAAATATTTTTTTCGTAAAATGTAGATCTCTTTATTTGAATCGATGTACATTAATTGAAAATGTAATAACGTGTATAGGTTTCTAAACGTCTTACTATACATCATTGGACGTTTGCCAACTCCTGATTTATTCAGTGGCAACTCGCGGCTTCCTTGAGGGAAACTGGCTACAAAACACCTATGTTCTAGCTGTGAGTTACGGCCTACGGTGTCACTTGGCCATGTCTGTAACTTACGAAATGTTTGTATATCATTTTGATGTCGGTTTAAAGATTGTGCCGGTATGTTATGTGAGTTATAATTGGATTTGCACCTCATAACCAAAATAACTATGTATGTGGGTGTTCTTTTAGTTTATGCATTCTTTTCTTTTTCTAATACATTCTTAAGCTACTTAAAAATAATAGTCAATTGTATAGAACTCTAAATTTATTTAATTAGACGTTATACACAACCACTAATATTTTATTTCATCGGAACATTTTTGTGCGCGTTAGACTAAGTTTATCCACATCTGTGAGACACTGATGGCATGTTATCACAATTTGATTAATTAATACAAGAATTTAGAAAAGCAATGCCAACAGTTTTTCTGTTATTTGATGAAAGCCAAGGGTTTTCAACGATAGCAAGCACAACTTTGTATTTGATATATAACTTTACTAATAGGTCAAGAGCAACAAAATGAGTAACAAGCTGTTTCGAAAATCAAATTGTGTGCAAAACAGTAGACAGCACTACTAAAAATAAATACTAAGTTCGTTTCCTTTTGTTTGGAGAGAAATAAAAAGTAGAACAAAATTTAAGAATTTTGTACAATAGAGATGTAGTGATGAAACGATATATCTTTAGAAGTAACTTAATATTTACCGTTATATAAATGACAGTTTGGGTTTTCAGCCTTTTTGTTACAGATCATTAAACATATTGATAAGCTGGTATGGTTTTTTGTGTATAAGAAGTATTTATTAGTTGAGCTAATTAGTATAAATCAGTCATTAATTACCATTAATAGAAAATGTATTTTTCAATTTCGATGATCAAATTCACACATTTATTTTATAAAAGTACTATTTCATTGAAAAATCAGAGATTAAGTAATGTGTCTTTTTTAGGTACGGTGAACGCAAATGGTGAGACCAAACGGCAAAGGACATCATATACACGATATCAAACTTTGGAACTGGAAAAAGAATTTCATTTTAATCGATACTTGACGAGGCGGAGACGAATCGAAATAGCTCACGCATTGTGTCTTACGGAAAGGCAAATCAAAATTTGGTTTCAAAATCGTCGCATGAAGTGGAAAAAAGAACATAAGATGGCCAGTATGAATATCGTTCCTTATCATATGTCCCCTTACGGACATCCTTATCAGTTTGATTTGCATCCTAGCCAGTTTGCACATCTCGCTACTTAAAAGAAGCTTACGTGTGATTGCCAATTTTAGGTATTTTAATTTAAATAATGGTTTTATTTTTTTCTTCATTCGCATGTATTTATATAGAGCTTTTTTCTTTTGTCAGTTTTTCCGTATTAGCTGCATGTGCTCGTGTACATTACGCAAAGACTAACAAATTCGGAAAACACAGGGAACAATTAATAACAAATTGCATGTTTCTAATAGTAAGTGTAGCTTGTAGTGTAAAAAAATTATTATTTTTTACATGCATTTTACTTAAGTAATCAACTGGATTAAGTTAAACAAAACTTTTACAAAAGATAATTAATGAAATGTTTAAAGTGAAATGATGATGTTTTCTAACATTGTTTAGTTTTAAAACTTTTAAGCCAACATTATGTTGGTTTACAAAATCAATTAATTATATCTTATGTAACATTTCTTCTTAGACAATACGAAAAAAATGTACAAAAGTAATATACAATGTAATCAATCACGTACTATTATAATTGTAATATATTCTGTCGTTACAAAATATTCATATGTATAATTTTTTTTCTGTACTTATCGATTTCGTAACCCCACTGATATATTACGATCGAATAAGGTTTATTGTGATAGCAAAATGTAATAACGACATGAAATGGGGGTAACTTTAACTTACATATACATAACCATTAATTATTCTTTAATTAAAATTTTGCAATTTGCATAAAAGTGTTTTCAACCTTAATCCAGAATTACTTACGTCACGAATGACTGCACTTCTAGGATAGACTAAATCTAAAGTAAAAGTCCTTCTCCCATCCCCATTGTTTAATACAAAGTGGATATTTAGATCATTAACTTGATGTTGCAGATTTTCATCTAGCATCTCTTCAGGACGAAGGCTATGCATTCCACCAAGCAATGGGTATGGGAGGCATGGGTCCCATGCAACGTGGTTTGTATGCATGCGGTAGCCCTTACAGCTAGCCCTGGGCCTCTTATAACGGAGACTGTGGTCCTTCGTAAGGACAAATCGGATCTTAGTGCAGTCTCCGGCCCGCGACGCCGCGACGAATCGCTTAAATACAGTGCTGCACGCAATTTAAATGCTGTGCGTGTTTACTGTTTTTCCACTTCAAAAGTGAATACGTCGTTGTTTCGCTGGTTTTATTTTGGTGCCAACGAACGTTTTAAGACGAACTTGGCATTAATCGTAGATTAAAATTGTTAATTGTTTTTTTTTAAACTATTAGTTTTCAAACTTTTGCACATTGTTTTTGTTAAACTAAATAACCGTTAATTTTTTTTATATTTTGTGCAATACAGTTAGTGTTTTTATTTTCAAATAAACTGATATTGGTGTGAACGTTGTTTTTAAATGACTTCACGTTATTGAAGATGCGTTGTATGAAGGAACAATTCCTTATTGCTCATTAAAGAAATTTAAGGAGAAAAAATAAAAGTGTGATTAAAACAAACTAGAATAGTTATTGTAGATAATTATTAAAATTATAGAACGAATAAAATGTTCGCCGATTTATTTTGTAAATATCGATTTCCAATTAAGTTATTTAATGTATGAATGAAATTATTTAGTATTAGTGCGAAGACATAAATAAGAAACACCTTAAAGCAGTGATTATTAGCCATATTGTATGATAATATCGATAGATACCTTCGTATTTCAAAAAAACTTATTATTATCATTATCAATAATTCTAGTAATTTTAATGTCTTTCACCGGTACTAAGAATCGAGGAGGTATGTAAAATTGTAAAATATTGTGTATAATGTAGCTTGACACTGTTTACAATTATTTGTTCTTATTTATGTGTTTTATTGTGTGCGAGTGCAGTACTGGTTATATTAAAATCAATAACATTTATTGTTGTAATTGTCCACAAAAAATAAATAAACGTATTATTAAAGTTGCGCATTTTTGAATAATTTTTGTATACCTAGCAGGAAGGGTAAATTAATAGGTTACATGTCAACATCAAAAGTTCTTACAATTTCAATTTAAATTAATAAATTATTAATTCAAAAGTTTTATTTGAAACAACTAAAATTTTGAAATATGATAAATTTGCGTGTTTAATAAATGACTACCAACGGTGGTGACATAAACGATCACTGATTTGATTAACGATTCGGAACTTTTTGGAATAAATTAATGTATTTTTGAATTAATAGAAATCGAGACACAATTAAAGTTTAAGATAAGTCGTTGTTGAATACATGCGAACTATTTTAAATATTATAGAATACAAAATTGAATCGTATAATATCTTATTACATAGACAGATGCAAATGTTATAGTAAAACATGCAGATTCTTAAAATGCTGGTGGTCAGACATCAAAATAAAGTCCTAAAGATGTCTTTGTCAATCCTTGTCTGTCAGTTTGAGTTATCAATAATGTCAGTAAGAGAAGAATTTACATACAAAAGTGCGTGTATTCTATATTTATATTTTTATAATTCTCGTACGCGTGTGTGAATACAAACTTATTTCTTACTTAGATTTATTTACCTTCCCACACAAGGGTAACAAAAACGTAAAAATCTATTTATAGCAACACTAAGATTTATTTATCATTTCAAACTATATGAAGAACCCAAAAATGAAGGTTGCTACTTCTTGTAGTCCATACAATGCGTTACAGATGACTCTACAATACAAATTTAAATTTGAATTATTGTTGTGTTTTTGAGTTTATTTTAAGCTAAGATATTTGAAAAATGTAGTTTTCTTGTAATAAATATCCCAATAAATTTAAGTACTTTTATTATAGCATTGCAGAGCTTTATTTTGTCAAAAGCTCGTGAAAACATTGATATATTGATTTTAAGATGAAATTTAAATCAGTAAAACATTTTTGTTGTTTTGCTTATGCTTGCCAAGTGTGTTTTCAAATCTTTAATTAAATGAATGAATTTGAAACTACAGTTCATGTGTTCACATATTAAATTCAAAAAAATTGAAACGTAATACTCTAATAAATCAAATTTATAAATATTAATGTTTCATCTAATGTAATTAATTTAGCTGTTTTGGTTCTTTTGATCTATAATACGGATGTGTAATAAATTAGTTATTAAAAACAATATTTCTTAACTTCAGATAATTGTCACCGGCCTTAATTAGTTTTACAAAATTCTATTTTATTGTTAGCGTGATGGTTTCATTGTATTTGCGTGTACTATTAGTAATTTTATTTTATATTTTAAACCATAGTATTAATGTAACGTTACATGCTATAATTGTTACGAGAACTTACTTTGTAAATTGAAACTCTCATTTCGTTTTTTTTCAAACAAATTGTAGTTTTTTTAATAATAAATAAAGTCAATGAACCGGGTAACCAATAAACGGTTGTAACAGTTATATACATGCTCCAAATCAAATCAAAAAGATTCTAGAAACATTAGTTACCCAAATGAATAAAATATACAATAAAGGATAGTGAGTACTTATTAGTATTAGACTGAAAATTTGTATACTAAATTCAGATTAATCTTAGGGAAACATAATATTAATTAAAAAAACGATTATTGCAATAATATAATCTGGTTAGGTTGGGAAGAAATAAAACTGAAAAGAAGATACATTTGCAGTGACAATGTAATATCATATCATGTACCTCATACTCTGACGGTGGAAGAGGTAATTTCAACTATGATGACTTACCTGTAAGGAATTCTTTCTGACTCATTTCGTTATCTCAATAAAATTTTCTGACCACTAAAACAAAATTGTTTTTGCTACAACAAAAACTCCTTGTGGTAGCATCATTCCTAGAATACAGATAAAATATTCAAGTAATGAATATATAAGAATGTTTCTAAATATTTCGATGTGATTAAATTATGAAACAATCACATTATAAACAGAAACAATTAACATTAGTCATCAACTACCACTTATTCAAAAAAAAAACATTATTTTTCGATTTATTTATTTATTCGTATGGTACATTTTAAATATTGCATTGTGACGTAAGTGTTATGTATGGTGTCCCAGAAGATTAGTATAAACCTGTACAGTGTGGTGACGAAACCGTGTGCAATAGTGGATTGGTTCGTCTTGAAAAAGCATTTGCTTCAAGGTTCAGGAAAACCCCTAAAAACCTAAACATGTCAACCCTTACCCACCTTAGTATTTATATGAAATAATATTAATTAAGTGTGTAAACATTATAGAAGGTAAATATGACCACAGCCATTGCATGACGACATATAATGGACCGGTCAAGTGCTAGTCATGAAATGACGAAAAATAGTAGGTTAAAGAAATAGCAAAACAAAATAATAGAAAACAGATAATCAGGACAAGAATACAAAACATTGCTGAACTTCAGGTGTCCTTCAGATTTGTAAGCCATAATATAACTTCATTGGTAGAACTTTTTCATCTTTGTGATAATCTATTTTCCACTTTTACTGGGTTTGAAACATTAATCAACCGAGAGGCAATAGAATTTGAAGATATTTTTGTATTTGTTTTAGAAGATTAACTTGTAGAACCTAATTTATTTAAAAGTGCCCAGCGTTTACGACTTCAATGTACAAAGTCCATATTTTTCATTAATGAATTCCATTTCTCTTTTCTTCCATTATTTAGAGATGACAGTACTGCATTCTTGCATTTTTTTTATTTGGATTTTTTAGATATTTTCGATGATAGTGTTTTATTTAATACATTCGAACTATAAATGCAAGCAATTTCTTCTAAAAGTCTTTCCTGTAATTAAAAAAAACATCCTTAAAACTTACATGGCCGATACTGATTTCGGTTGTCAAATTTGGTAAAGAACGACATATTGCTTCTAGTTCTAGTAAAGACATGATTGATAATTTATTGATTTCAAAATCAACAGCCTCAACAGAAAAGCCTGGGTCAGTGTTGAACAGGTACTAAACACGTGCAAAACACTTTAATCCCACGAGCCCAGAGGAAACTAGAGTAACTAAGTATTTATTTGATTTTCATAAAATAACTTCTTAGAAAATGTTTTATACTCAGTGTGACGGTTTTTGCTCTTCTTTAAAAAATCGATAATCTTACATTGTCATCAGTGTCATATGTAATATTCTCAAGTTACAATACTATTTTCAATGGAAATATTGAATTTTCAGGTGTTAATAAAGTTGAGGTTCTAAGTTGGAGTACTGCTATAGGTACATCTTGAAGAAATTACTGTCACAGTTTTGATATATGTTTAGTTCAAAATTTTATAAAATCTATGTTGAGGACAAATTGAAAGTATCCTTTTTATAAATGAAATATAAACCAAATACGGCTTTGTAAAAATTAAATCACTGCACATAGAATAAATCTATAATGTTCAAAACAAAATTAAAAAGGATTTTTTAAATATTGACCATAAGTGAGTTAAAGAAATATGATATCGTAGGCTCACATATTTTGACATAAACTGATTCTTGTATTGAATGGATCAGCTGGCTATTTTATTGCATTTGCAGATCTGTAATATGCAAGTTCAAATAGTTCCAGAATTAAATTGAGCAACGTCGGTATAGAAGTTGCCCAAATAACTTACATAATGGTATTTGGCGTAAGTAACCCCACTACTACTCTTCCAGAAGAAGGTTTAACAAGGTTCAGAAAAACTATAATTTAAATACTAATTAGAAAATAATTCTTACTTAAGTAGTGAATTTCAAATTGCCGTTTTTGTTAAAGTTATGAATCCGAGAGATATTAAATACAATCTCAAAAAGTAAAAGATGCAGAAGTATTTACTTTCTTGCCTTACGTACAGACAACAATGTGTTCAAATAGGTGCTAAATGATCTGGTTTCAATATAGTAATGTAGGGTTTCTCAAGGATCTATATTGATATTTCTTGTTTGTATTATTATTAATAATTATCTTCAATTTGCAAGTTGGAGTCGATAAAGTCTGGAGGAAATGATACCGGAGGAAAAATACATTTGCACTGACAAATTAAGATCAATATTTACTCTTTACAAAAACGTCTAGAATTGTTGCCAGAGTATCTCGAGTGAATGCATATTGAAATACAATTTTTAGAAGGAACGGATGCAGAAGTATTTTGCAATAGCAAAAATAAATGTGCAAGTTATTTGCAATGCAGCTGTAGAAGCAATAGATGTGGTAGCAAGGTGATTTAGTTTTCATCACGATGCAACAATATACAGTAAAACCTTAAAATAGCGGTCACTAAAATTTGATGCAAAACTGACCGGTATGTGGAGATGGCCGTTATTAGAAGAAAAAAAAATTATTTCTATTTCGTTGTTTATTAAAATCTTTTAAGTATGGAACATAATATGGTTTGCTATAGGGTACTATATATCTGCATTAAAAAATAACTATAAATGTGCTGATGCAATATTAAATAATTAGACGATATAATAATGGAAGAGTTATACCTATTACAATAATTAATTACATACATATACATACCAATAAATTACATTTTTGTGAAATATTTTGTATTGAGGTTTGTTTTACATTTTAAGTTTAGTTTGTAAAACAGAAGATTGACATTTTGATAAAATTTTAAGTACTTCTACCGCTAGCTCACTCTTATCATTAGAAAATAGAAAACTTTGCACATCTCTTAGTTTTTCACACACTTCACCCATATCTTTAATGTTTGACGTAAAAACTTCGGATTCTTCTGCACCACTTTTATTGTTCGAATCACAGCCTTACTATAGTCTAATTCACTGATTATATCTTGAATACTTAAATTGGGGCTTTCGGTCAAAATATCACAATCAATAGATGCATAATTTTCAAGGCTTACACGTTGATTACCTTCTAGTAATACAGGAAAAGCTGAGCTAGTGGAATTTCGTCTTCTTCATCGAAATCTTCTTGCAAGACCTTTTCCGAGAATCCTGCTTTTGCAAAACATTTAGCAATTGTAATCGGCGAAACGTTTCTCCAGGCTACTGATATCCAAACTAAAGCGCTGGTTAAATTGATACTTTTTTACGCATTTTCAAAATGTCGTTTCGGTATTTGTGAATGTTAGCACCCTTTGATTAAAAACTTTCTGTAGGCCATCTTAAAGTTTTGGATAATTCCCTAGAACCAGTGGCTGGCAATGGGATGTAGTGTTTGGGGGTAAAAAATCAATGTTCACATTTTCAAGAGTCATTTTAGGATGAGACGTGGCATTATCCAGAAATAATAAGACTTTTCTATTTTCTTTTTCATTTTTTTCATCAAATTTTTTTACCCAGGAAGTCATAATCTCTACCGTCATCGAAGTTTTTTTATTAGATACCCATTCTAAGGGCAATTTGTTAATATGAGACCCCTAAAGCATCTTGGGTGTTTACTTTTTCCAATGAATAACGGATTTTCCTTATCACCTTTCATATTTGTACAAATTAAAATTGTCAATCTTTGTTTTGCTGCTTTTTTACCACTACATTTTTCGTTTTTTAAAGAGAACGTTTTGTTTGGCATCGCAAGTATAAAAAGTCCGGTCTCGTCAGCATTGTACACATTTTTGGGTGAATACTCCTTTAATATTACTGACAGCTTTGCTTTCCAAGCTTCAACAGTGTCCAGGTTAATATCAGCTGACTGCCCGCAAATTGTTTTAAAGGTTATGTTATGTCTTTGATAAAATTTCTCAAGCCACCCATTTGAAGCTTTAAAATCCGTCATTTTTAAATTTTCTGCAACTTCCAATGCTTTCTCTTTTATTAAAGGTCCAGATATAGGGATATTTTTATTCCTAGCTTTACAAAACCAATTGTAAACTACTCGGTCAATTTCTAAACCTTCAGTTCTAGGAAATTTTCTTCTGCTCTGTATTGAAACCTTCTTCAAATAGCTTTTTTAAATCACATTTGTTTTTTAAAATATCGTTAACTTGTGTTCTTCCAACACTAAATTTTTCAGCCAACTTTCTAGCACTGGTATGGAACTTTTCACTTTCTACAGTTATATCAATTTTCTTCTTTAAGAGACAAACGTTTTCTTTTTAGCGAGATTGTAATTTTTGTACGTCTATATGTAACAGCACTGTTTACATTTATATGTTGAACATACTAACTCAAACTATGTACGCAAAATACGATTTTTGGGGTGAGTTTAATGAGCCTTTTAATTGCACTTTCTCTGTAATGACTATCTATTGTAAATCGAACAAATTCTTTAAATCCGTTCTTAAATACCGGTAATTACTTAAGCCTCACACAATGAAACAATTATATATTATGCACAACTTGAACGCTAAGCTGTTGTCTACTAATGACATTACTTAAGAATGGCCGAAAATGGGAGGTAGAATTACATGTATTTTTCCAAGAAAGTTTACAAATAAGTGGCCGTGGCCGTCATCGATAGGTGGTCGCTATTAGGAAAGTCATTAATATGAATATTTCCGTATAATTGGTTTTTGACTTTGAAAACTTGGCCGGTTTTAGAAGTCGCCGCTTTTAAGAGGTGGCCGAAAATAAAGGTTTTACTATTAGGTAAATCCTTCCTAGAATAGAAAATGTTCTCAACATTTTGTTATTAAGCTATAAAGTTTTAGTAAATTTGTAATATTTCATAAGTGATAGAGGTTTAAACACTAAGACCATAGTTATTCACTCTACTGGAAAATCAGAACCAGAAAAACGAACTGAACCACGAGGTCAAATCAGAACAGTTAAAATAGTGGTACCACTGTTCAAAATGGAATACTGATAAATACATTACATTAAGTTGGGTATCTAATTAAATCACAAGAAAATTTTTGTTGCAATAGAGAAATTCTAACAGGAAATTCTTAGAACAGGTCCATTTAATTTACGTAGTAATATAATTAATTAAAATGAATGATCAATGTTAGACTCAAAAAATTTAATAACATGTTTCGATTCTTTAATTTATCAGAATATCACCATCGATAATAAAACAATGAACTAGTAAACTATCAACTACTAAGGCAGATTAAAAATAACGTGGCTTTTGAGTCAAAACACATCATCTGTTAAATTTGTTTAATTATTCGGAACATTTCAATCAAAAAAATTTTGTTCAGTGTCGTTTAGGCTTCAAAAACACTCTTTTATTATAAATTTTACAAGTAATAGTATACAAATTAAAGCAGCAAATTGACAGAAATTAGCATTTTCAGAATAGACCAATATCAAGTAAACAAAATCAATTACAAAATCATTTTCATTTAATTAATCGTGGTTTCATCATTTAATTCTTCATTTGAGAACAAGTGTTCACCACGAATGCCACATTTTCAACAACTTTATCTAATAGAGCACATCTTTCCCACATTTTATTAGTTAATCGATTAACATGATGTCAATGTTTCTCCCAATCTGACGGTGTGATTTCTGAAAATGCCTTTCTTATAAATTCCTCGATCTCTGAACCAGCTTTGTGAGACATTATTCATTGCATTTTTTTACCAAACTCCATATAAACTCGATGGGATTTAAGTCGCAATGATAAGGGGGCAAGCTGCAGTGCAGTGTGTGCATACTTCTTTAGTAGTTTGTCAACAAAATAAATTTTTGTTTAATTAAATTGTTTGACTAATCCAATTAATTCTGCTTTTTGCATTTTTGCACATCATTGGTAGATAATATGCCATTACTCTCTAACCAGTCTATAATCTTTTTTTTTGCTTGGTTTGGTAGTTTGTTTATTTGAACCCTGTGACATGGTGCGTTATCTATGACAACTCTGAGGCAAATTCAGAATTAGTTGTTTCTGCATCTACTGCATAAAGTTGTTATGGTTCATATCATCATGGCCGTCTCCAGATTTTGTCTGAGATTTAAAAACCAATAGTCCATTTTTCACAAATCCGTATGATCCACCTGCATAAACAATAATGTAGCTCAGCCCGGATCAGTCTGTTCAGTACACACCAGATTCGACTCCGAATTGCCATCAGTTGGTAACTCCATAAGAAGGATGAATGTAAGTTGTCGACAAAGTTGCTCAATGCAAATCCATTTACGTACATGATCGTTAACACTAATCGACACTAGGTGGTGCAAAACTTATTGAGTGTAAGTCTCGTCTTAAGTACGTAACTGGTTTTTTTCATTATTTCTAAAGCATCATTATCTCGTAACTTCCTTAAACAGCAAGAACGCCAAGCTACAATATCATTGTGCTCTATTCAGAATTTTCTTTTGTCGTGAGACTTTTTATATTTAAATACCATTTGTAATAATGCTATTTGAAGAGTATATGAGTATAAGAGTATATTTTAGTTACTTTATCGTGCATTTTCTGTAGTAATATGTTCATCGTTCGTATCTTCTTGTTTTGTTTGCTTCGGTACTCTGTGTTTGTAAGTCATCAGCAGAAGTAAGTTATTAGAGAATAACAAATAACGCCAAATAACGTTTTGCAGTAGACATCAATTATGTCTTATTCATAATAACACACTGTATTTTAATAGATTTAGGGGAATTTAATTTTTAAAAGTTCGATCGGCAAAATAACGTCAACGACTCAAGTGTAATGAGTGTGGCAGGTCGGAAACATCTGGCCGCAAAGTGAGCTGATAGTGAACGAACACGATTACACGAAGGAACGATTATAATTATTAATATTACAAGAAAAAATATAAATTCTGATTATTTCTATTACATTGGCAATTATTTATATTTACTGTCACATTTGCTGTGTCTTGCGCTTGAATGTTTATGGTTGGCACATTCCTATTGTCAACGATAATGGCTTCGTTGTTTCTGTAATTCAGTTCTAGAGGTAGGTCTGGCCTCTGGAGCTTGCAGGTGTGTAAACTTTAGTATGGCGGCGAAGCATTTGTGACACATTAATTTTGTTTTTTAAAGATGTATCAACGTAACTTTCTGCTACGGCACTCGACTTCCACCCACCGTGTCGCTTAATAGTTAGCAAATCGCCCCACGATTTGCTAAATGGGTTGGGCTGGACCGTCTAAAACAGTGTCCAGTGTACAGCTTCGGGTGTGGCAATCGAAGAAAACTGGCAATTTCTTTGCAAATGTTACCCATCTTATTTATCCCAATGGGGCTATTTATACATTTACCATTCCTGTAAGTGAGGAAAAATTGACGGTGTTAACTTTTTGTGGTCTTAGTTTAAAATATTCTTTTATTAGTGCAATCCAATTTTCAGCTGTAACTGCAAAGAAACGTGGCTTATAATTTTTTGTTTTAGGCACTGAAACCGTAACTAAATCGGATTTAAACTCGATATCATCTAGTGTCATGTTGGCAAGTTCCTCCCGTCTACAGGCTCCACTGTACGCAATAATTAAGATCACCTACAAACAATTTTATAAAGTTTATGAAAAGATCTGCAAGAATTATACACACTTTCGTTGCAAGGTGTTTCACATTTTCAGCCTCACAAATAAATTTATTTGTCTCATCCTCCTCTAGTATTTTAGATTTTTTTGGCGTATAGCCTTGTAAAGCCCGTTTAAGGAAAGCTTGTAATTTTGCATATTTTGAAATATCGGTGTTCAGATGAATTGAAAGACATGACCGCAACATTGAATAATTAGTCCACAGCGTGGAAGTCTTATATTGTTGACGTTGGGATTCAAAGTATGGCAACAAAACATTTTCTGACAAGGTTTGAATATGATTTTCCTTTCTCCACCCTTCAAATGTTGCTAATTGTTTTTTGTATGCCGCTTCCGATTTATCAGGTAACAAATTTTGAGTGATTATTTTGGCAATTTCACAAATCTCAAGCGGAGTACAATCTAAATCTTCTTTACTCATATTGTTATTCTTATTTCTTGTTATTTATTTGTTGTTATTTGTAAAAATGATTCAAAAATTTTCTACACGATTTTTATATTAAAATAAGAAAACATGGAATGGCAAATTAGAGAAAATATTATAAAGTACTCGTTTTATAAGAGCATTGGAACACTCATCTCTTAGAAAACTCGCACCTTGGGATTTGTGCGCCAAATCAACTCTTATAAAACTTGTTTTTAATATACTATTATCAAATTTATTTATTAATAATAGGTGTATTAAAGAACTACCGGAAAAAGGAAGTATTTCTTAGGATTATTGATGTAACGTAAATGTCCTTTTAAACGTATATCAAATTTTTTAAATAGTTTTGCCAACATAAAATTTACCACAAGTACATTCTAACATGTACATACCAACTATTTTCTAAATAATTTTGTTATTAATTAATTTATTATAAAAATGTGTGAATATATTTTGTTAAATCATATAACTGAAATGAGAGAAGTAGATGGAGAATAGGAAAAGTAGTTAATTATTTTTAAAACTGTTAAATTTGAAGAAATTAATATTCTTTCTACAAACATCAATATTATTTTTTGTGAATTAAAATTTATTTTAACCACACTCAAAAGAAAATAAAGTAATATGTTTCTAAACAAGGCAAAATGTCCTTTATGAAGACCTTAGAAGGAAAGGTTCTCATAATACTGGGTGTATTTCCACGTTACATGTCCAGACTTATCCTTTGAGTGAAGTACAATCTCGATTTGGGATCCTCCAAAAGCTTGGAAATATGTTTTCCTAGCGACTTCAAAAATTCTTTTGTTTCGTCACAGAATGGGCCAAAGTTTCCACCACGAAGGGACGAAAGTATAACCGTCTGCAGTTATATTTTTATATTTTGATCTTTGTCGGAGGCTGCATTCTCGGCTACTATTTCATAATAGTTGGAAGCGTTGTCTGCATGAGAGAGAGGAGAGAACGTGTTTCGGTGCATGTTGCATCCCAAACAAGTGATTGACGTCTAGTCCAAGGGATCAACGTTTTCTACCGTTGAGTTAAACTGCAAAAAACTGATAACTCTCTCAATGTTGATGGAATCCCCATTTTTTTGGAACTCTGGAAGCTCAGGTATATTTGTGTTTATTAAATTCCATGTATACAAAGCATCAGTGTAAAAGGGCATCTTGACAATGTCCGCAATTTTAGGGGACATAAGTGTGACGAGGTCAATGGTCCTATTTATTGAGGTTAAGAAAACAATCCGACATAGATCACAAATTTTCTTTTTCTATTCCACCGAAACAGATAGGTGGAGACGCAATTGTCCACATTTGAGGGTCGAAATTGATCGAATTGACTTGACTTGATAGAGGAGTCGAGAAGAGATATCAATTGTCAAAATCTCTACAAAGATGTGGTGCGTAATATTTTTATATTTTGATCATTGTCGGGCTGGTACAGTTTAGGCTACTATTCCATAAGAGTTGGAAGCGTTGTCCACATGAGAGAGAGAACTTGTTTTGGTGCATGTTGCATCCCAAACAAGTGGTTGACCTTTAGTCTAAGGGATCAACGTTTTCTACCGTTGAGTTGAACTGCAAAGAACTGACAAGCCTCTCAATGTTGATAAAATCCCTATTTTTTTTGGAACTGTGGGAGCTCAGGTGTATTTGTGTTTATCAAATTCCATGTATACTAAGCATCAGCGTAAACTGGCATTTCGACAACGTCCGCAATTTTAGGGCACATGAATGTGACGGGTCAATGGTCCTATTTATTGAGGTTAGGAAAACAAGCGGCTAATCACAAATTTTTCTTTCTTATCACCGAAACGGATAGGTAGAGACGTAATATCACATTTGAGGGAGAAGTTGAGACTTGATAGAGTGTCGAGGAGGTATCAATTGTCAAAATCTCTAAAGGTGTTGTGCGTAAAACATACATCAATTTTGGGACAGCAAGGCAATTTTTAGAAGGAAATAGGAACGTGATGTTTCAAGAGCATAGTCGTTTAAATACACACAGATTACGTGTTTAGATTGTATAGCATTTTCTGTTGCTTCATCAGTCAATGGCGTTGCCAGTAGACAGATACCATTCGATAGAATTTTATTTCTAGGTGACAGGTTGACAAGTAGTCCAAAGGTCCTGCATTTTTCAATAAAAGACAAAAGCCATCGAAAACAGTATACTCGTCCTCTACTGTTCCATCATTCAGATATCACACATTGAATTTAGACAATAGGCATTCAATAACACGATGAATTGCTAAAGAGAAAATCGGAGGTCCACACGGGTCCCTTTGTTGCGCTCCTACTTGAGAGTTGATCGTTCTATCTCCAAAAAACATAAGAATGAGTGATTGGAATAGCATTGCCAAAGAAAATAGTATAGTGTTGGAGCCTAAAGTTTGATTTGTGTTATGTGTAAGGCTCCAGAAGGTTAGTATAAACTTGTATAGTGTGGAGACGAAACCGTGTGAAATTGTGGATTAGTTCGTCTTGTCAAAGTATTTACTTCAAAGTTTAGGAAAACCACTAAAAACCCTAAACAATGGAGAAAATTTATTTAAAATAAATTTTGCTTACAACAATGTATGTGTTTTATTGCTACCATTCTGCATTAAGCAGATGTACGGAATAAAAACGAGCGTTGTTGCCTTTTTGTGAATTAACAGTAAACGTAAATGAGACGAAATTGTTAAGATGCAGGAAGATAAGAAATCAAATCATTTAGCTTTATATAAATGTATGAATCTTTAGTATACAGAAATTATGTATGTGTAGATAATGAAAATTTTGTTGAAGGTGTATAGACAAGATGTAACCTCACAGACAATAGATTGTCACAGATAAATCCACAGGCACATCGTTTAACAGAAAACATCGATAAACCTAACCATACCTATTTCACTCTAAACTTCTGGTGTAGAAGTCCAGAACCAAAAGTGTACCAACAAAACGCCCTTATTGAACCAAAATGCTATAAGTGGTTAATCTAACATATTCTGTCGGACGGACGGTTCTAATGCAGCTTATGTAAAAAAGAATTCCACTAATGAGACTTCTGAAAAACCCCCATCCTTTCCCACAATTCAATGCTGATTCTCATTATATAGTTAGTTTTGGTCTAGCACCTACAGGGGCCGAGCCTATAAAGGACCTAACAAACAAAGACAAACAAACAATCACACAAATTTTGGATTTTAGTAAATAGGATAGTTGAAAACCCCGTCCTGTCAAACGGGTGGTAAAAATATTGCTTATGTTAAAAAAAACCTGCCCAACCTGCTTAGTACAAAGTTAACACAAGTACTTTCCAACGAGATATAGTGCATAAGTGCGCTGGTAAACGTAAGAGTTGCACCCATCCTTACTGTGACCTAGAAAGTAATCAGATTTGAGAGTACCTAGTGTTTTAATTATTTTGTTCAAATTACAATTTTCTTGAGACAGATTGTTAGTTTCAAACTAAAAAAAAATAGTGTAGGTCAAACGATAGATAGATCTACATAAACATATTATCTGAAAGCTTTACTGTCATTGGTAAACCATCTATCAATACTTTTAAATATGTAGACCCTATTATTTGAGTGATAAGAATTTTCCAAATTTAAAGTAATGTAACAGAACATCATTCCTCCAACATTGACGTATTACAACAATAATACACATAGATTATTAGCCCAAACTAATTTTTAAGAAACTCTTATATTCTTGTAACATAAGGTCTCGGCTTTACCCAACGACATCAAAATTTTCTGTGCCTGAGAAAATTATGTCAATATTATCAATGTATGTTAACACCAATAATCATATCTAACACTACAACGTTCAAATGTATAAAGAAAATGTTAACACTATCAACAACTTCCCTACAAGTGTAAGACGTAAATTACAAACATATATGGTGTGAATATTCCAAGAATGCATGACTGTAGCAAATAAATTTGAAATCCTTGCACGAGAAGTAACTGATAATCAATTTTTTGCTGCATCCAATTTGAAATTACTGGTTAAAAGAAAAACGACCAAATATTGTTTTTAATAAACACTGATCTGAATATGCCATATCCCATTATCAGCGATTTTCATGTTCTGTACTTTTAGATTCCATAATCTTTAGTTTCTCCACATCTTCAATTTCCAGCTTCCGTATTTTAACTCTGTCTATAGCAAACATCCTGAAAAAACTATCACAAGTGACGCAAACGAAATCTTAAACAATTATCTATGCTCTGATTTTTAAACTAACTCTTGTCAAAGGTTCTGTCATCCTTCATATTCAAGAAAAATATGGCATTATTTATGTTCTTATAAATCACTACAAATAAACAGATAGATATCTTTCTGTCTTTAACTTTTTCAAATTTAAAGCGACGCTCGTAAAGGTTTCAAGTTGTCATTACGTTACATAAATTGTTTTTTTTTCTTTTTGATTCCCAAATAAATTTACAACAAAATTCATCAGATAACTATTTGCAAAAGACTAAAGTCTTTAATCAGTGCAAGCAACTAATGAAACTGTCCCTAAATTACACAATCCCAAAAAATTGCTAAAATGTGTGAATTATTTGGAATTTAACAACTTCAATTTTTAAGTTAAAAAAAAATTAAAAATGTAATTCTTAAATTCAAAGAATTGGAACTATTTGGTTTGAAATGTAGTAGGTATTTGCAGATTTGCCAATACCGATTTCCGGAAATTAAAAGTGTTAAACTTCCCTTTAATCTTGAGGTCTATATGATGTTTATTGCAAAAAAGCAAAATTATATTATAACATCATAATCAAACGTACATTAGTAATTTAAACAATAAATAAACTAAAACAACAATTATTTTGCTAGATTACATTATACCTGAAACTCAACGCTTTACAGTTATGAGGCTATTTTTTTTAATTTACTATTTCTACTCATAATTACAACAGTTTCAGGACAGAATACAAACAAATGAAAGAAGAAATTCTTTGTGGTTGAAACAACGGATAATATGGTTCTATTCTGCATTTTTGCACACATTCTGTGTCATGCAATCAAATTAAATACATAAGCAATCGAGATACTTGTAGACTATAACACTAATAAATGTGGTTTTTATAGCAAATATTTTTGAAGTGACTTTATCGTCTTTCATTCATTTATATAAAATTAGAAATACAATTGCACCAAGCACGCACCCTTTATGCACTCCTCACTATTAAAAGTAATACACTATTACATTATGATTAGGAATTGGCCTAATACACCTAACTAAAATTTAAAAATACTTAACAATTTGCTTTTCATGCACGTTTTCACATAGCACCTCATGAGATATGTTTAAACGGTGACAGATTACAATTACCATTAAAAATTGCGCATTACGTACTACCTACTAATTAAGTAGTCACTAATAGGTACACAAAACAACCAGGCGTGAAGCAAACAAAACATTTGCATATTAAAATTATTACATTTTGATTAACATCGGTAAGCTTAATAAATTAATCTGTCATACCAAAAATACTACAACTGGAGCTTATGTTATAGTTCAATTTGTTTACATCATATAGTATAGATGCAGGTAAGTAATAAAATTAAAATACTATATTTTCCAATCCAAGATGTTACGCTCAAAACATGTTGGTTAATACTTCATATAGAATCTTATTGAATAAAGTTCTTACACAAAACACAACATTAACATTCGCTTTAAAATTAATATTTATTTTTATAAACGCTAGTGTATTGAAATTGAAATTTCTTTCATTTTTGATGGAAAAACATAATACTTAAATATGAATATATACCATGTTAACGTCTTTCGTTACATATTATACATTTACGTTTGATTTTTGAATTGATATTAAGATAGCTTTAGAAAGTGTCACCAAAAGTTTTCGCAAATTAAAAAAAATGTAATAAGTGTGGTGTAAGTATTTACCAAAGAAAGAAATTGTATGGCACGAATAAACAATATCTTCACTTCAATGCACTAAATTTACATATGTTTGCAGCTTTTAATAAAATTTTATAGCCAGCGAATATGTGTAAATTGGTGTTTAATTTTACGTACACGTAAATTTAAGTTTTTACATCAATTTTCTAATGTTATTTACAGATGAAATTAAAATTGTTGAGTCGCGTTTATTTAAACCTAAAAATGACACAAAAATTAAGACAAATAAAGCTCTTGTCTTTAGTTAAATAAATTTTTTTCTAAACTTTTTGGACATTAGTGATCTATTTATGTAACAACAATAAATATTTAAGGACATTCCTACTTAAAAATTAGAAAAAAAAACATTAAAGTTTACGACCGGTTTGACTTCTATAAGCACAATTTTCATAAAGAAAAATAATTAAAAATGAAAAATATAAACAAAAAAAGAAGTGATGTAATTAACGGTGAAAGTTTCGAGCTTAGAACATGTCATAGGAGTGTCAGTGTTTGCCAAAATTTGTTAGATTCTTCATTAAGAGAAATAAATTGTAAAGTGTAAAAAAACGAAACCCAACAATTTCTTCATTTAATGAAAGTAAATAAATGTGTACATTTTTGAAAATGTACTGGAATTGTTTAAAAGAATTTGTAATTGTTGTTACTAGAATAACAGGTGTATCATAATTTTTACAGTAATTTTGTTTGAAGTAAAGAAAACCTCCTTCTATCGATTAATGCTACACTGTAGTACTTTTTATTTCTGCAAGAGGTCGTTGCAAGGAATTTGATATCAAAAAACGTTAAAGCTTGATCTAACTAAAATAATACTTTTCCACGTGTTGTGCAGACTGATGAACAATTGAAATTCAAAATTAATTACAAATTAGAACGAGACATCAAAAGCTAAACAAACTCTTGTGCATATTAACAAAAATAAATTATTCGCATTATTTTTTGAAGTAATTTTATAAATTATCTTAAAATTTGCACAGATACATGTGGCAATTAAAAAATTTTATAAAAAGAACGTGCCTGTTACGAATTCCTTATTCTGGGCAGTATACAACAATTATAGGTTTCCAATATTTCAATTCTAAACTTTTAAACAAACACGGTCGATTAAATAACAATTTCAAATATTTTCTAGTGTTATAATTGTCGTTGAAAAACAATAAATTAATCGTGCTTTTTTTCTTAAATTTAAAAAAATTATTAGTACATAGTCAATTTAGATTTTTTTTAATCAATGATATTTATGGAGCAATCATCATTGAAGTATAATTAAAAAAAAAAGTTGACATCTTAGCCTTTAAAATACGTCAGCACAATGTGGTGAACGAAACATTGATGGTGTGAAACTTCTTTTCAAAACGTGAATGCTGGGAATAACTTGATACAGCTTCTGTTCACTTTTGCACATACTAATTCGAACCTTAAAAGAACAATACATAATATAAAACGGCAAAACTTTAAATGTTTATGAGCATTAAGCTCTATTGTGTATCGCTACCATAAAATAAAAATCCTGATTTATCCACGTAATCCAGCTTTTGTTAGTGGTAGGTAGAAAACAACTTTTACACTGTGGAATTCAATGGTACGGAAACGGCCATTATAAAAAAGGCGGTGAAATGTAATCCCTTGACAGCTTCTGGACCTGCATCATTTAAGTTACAACTGCATAGAGGGTCATGACGTCATTTTTGCCTCTCATTTTTACTGCCACCATTGATGTTCTACCTGAAAATAAAATTATTTACTAACTTATCATTTATTTAGAAAGTTTTCTACGTTTCGGTTATTTCTTATAAAAGGTAAAAACTACCTGAAAAGCAACAGTTACCTACACAATTAAGGTCGCTTAAAAAAATTGTATTGAAATCAACAAATTAAGAAATACCTAACATATAACAGTGTTATCAGAATCTACGTATGATGTTAGCTACGTAAATTTTACATTAAGAACGGGTTTTAAAGAAATAAATTCCGAGTATACTGTTAGAGTAAATGCAATATGTTGGACATTTTTCATTATGCAAACCGATTTATTTTATGAGCGTTAGGTAAAGTAATGTCACTTCTTATAAGTTTCGTTGTCTGCATGATCATAAAAAAATAGATACCTACGCCTAAAGAAAGTATACAAGTTGTGAATGTAGATAACCATTTTATGTGGAAGAATAACACATACAATAATTTCATGTAATCAATTTCTTTCTACTTCATGTAATTCGTATTTTAATTATCAGTTTATCAATCATTATTCTGAAATATCAAACCCTCATTTAACAATAATGAAGTGTTCTTTAAAATCCGACATCAAAGTTGACGTTGATTGTAACCAGGCGTGTGATTATACGTGAGTTTTATAATTTTTTAATATATGATACCAATAAGGTCTCTGTTTCTAAATAAACTGATAAAATAGGTTAATAAAAGTGTAGCTTCAGGAAATTAACAAAGAACTAAGGTGATAGTAATTACCAGAATGTAATAGACTCATAAAACCATCGTAAAATACCCTACAAGGTATAAAGCAGTTAATAAAAAAGACTATAATTATAAAAAAAATTAAAGTTTGATTAATAAAACGAATGGAAAATCTGAAAACATGGATGTTAAAGATTTGCAACTATTTTTGTTGAATTGATTATAGAATTTTTACTGTATTTATGATTTACATTCGAACTGATTGGAACTTCCTCTTTCACTGTCAAAACTAAGTAGGGTAAATTAAGTTAACATAAGCAAATGTGACTACATGTATACGTTATGTGAAACAGTACTATAAATAAGACGTCTACACATAACTTGTTTTCTATTATTTTCTCTGTTTGTGAGAAAAACAACTAAATTATTTATACCAACTCAATTTAATAGTGTATTGGTTTTATGTTACTTTATTATTAGAAAGAGAAACTAAATTTAACGGCATTTAATTAAGTTGATTTTATAAATTTAATTTTTAGCGTATATACGGCCAATTTTAGTAAAGATTCAGTAAAATTCTTTTATCGCTTTTTGAGAAACATTGAATAAGAAAACTAGAATTTTCTATCTCTTTCCGTTTTGGCTGGAGCATTATTTCCATTATTTTTTTTTCAATTTAAAACTTTTGAAAGTGAATGTTGCCTTAATTTTCCATGATTTTTATTGTATCTACTATTAGATTTTGATTTGTAATGGTTAACTTTATAATTTTAAATGAGAACAATAGTAGGCTTTCAGTTTTCTAAAAAAATATTGAAATCGCAAAATTTGGCGGGTGATATTTTCTGTTGTTTTGAATACATCATCGTTTTTCAAATTTTGTTCTCTTATAATGAGTATTATTGTCAAATAATTACTTTTGAAATTTTAGGAATTATACACCATACACAGATGAAGCTTTTATTACAAAGCGAGACGTTTTACAATTAATATATATTAATGGAAGTGCTTCTTTAGACGATAGCAATATTTAATTTGATTCGAAATACAAATTTACAAAAAAAATGTTTTATACACAATTTGTTTAAAATTTTATTTTTCACAATGTTTGAGTAACATTAATAACTATTGAAAACTGAGCTTTGAAACATATTTTAAAAAATAAATAATATTACAATATCTTAAACCTACGCTTTAGACGCGGACTTCTGCATCACTGGTTTCTATAGGATTTGTATATGTTCATTTTATTTATTTATGAAAAAATATTTTTTTGTTGATGAAGAAAAGGTTAATGTCCCGAATTAACCTTCTGTAAAAGTGGTCATGTTTCATTATAAGTTTAAACTATTTTTTTTACTCAGTTTTAAATATTGTTTTTAAACTGTTTCTTAGGTTTTCGTTTAAAGACACTAATAAAATGTGGTTTCTGATAAATTACTAATTACCGTGTGTAAAATTCTTTGAAAGAGTTTTTGTCTAGTTGAGAAATAACATAGAGTTTAAATTTCTCAATTTTTTATTTAAATGTTTATTAATATACAGGGTGAGTCACGACTATTCCATCAGTTTCCTTGCTTACCAATTTTAAGAAAATTGCGATTTTACAAAAAATTTTTAATTTAAACAAGAACTAATAAGAAGGAAACTTCTTAGTTTTAGTAACACAAATTTATATCGATTTATTTTGATTGTTAAGACTTCCATTTGCATTATGTAGGATTTCGATATTTAATACAGGGTTCTTAGGGAAAGGATTCTTATTTTGTATTTTTCAAATATCAAAAACTCGCTTAACCTAAATGAACCTCCCCGCATATTTTAATTCTGTGTTCAGTAACTTTTTATTTTCTATCAAAAACTAAGAGTAATGCCATATCTCTAAAATTAACAATTAAAAAGATATAAAGATTTTCCTCTATTTCTATAAACAATTTTTTCTTTTACATCCTACTAGACAAATAAATAGATATGGAAATAAACTTAATAAAAAATTAAACTAAATCCCAATTATAGACGTTTATAAAAGAAAAAACCAAAAATACTACAATAAATGCTCAATATCATGTCCATTTTGTTCTATGCATAACCGCACCCTTTTTTCAAAAGATCTCATGACGTTTCTCAGGATATCGGTGTTACAGTGGCAAACGCATTCTTTATTATAATCTTCATATATTTAGCAGTGGTAGATGTAGTGTTATAAACTAACTTATTAATGTATGTAACCCAAAAAAAAGTCTATGCTGGTTAATTCAGGAGATCTAGGAGGAAATTCATGTGGACCTCCTCGTCCAATCCACTTATTGGAGAATTCTCTATCCAGATAATTCCTCACATTCACACAAAAATGTGGAAGAGCCACATCTAACTATAACCACATTCTATTTCTTATATTTAAAGGAACTTTATCTAGAAGATCCAAAAATTCTTCTACTAAAAATTTTACGCCGTTCAAGTTTCCATCAAAAAAATACCGACCAATCACATGGTCTCCTACAATTCCCAAAATACATTGAGGCTCCACCGACGGTTTTCAGTATAATAATAATGAAAGTTATGTCGGTTTACCAAGCTGTTGTTGTGGAAAGTTGCCTCGTCGGTAAATAAACCATACTTAAAGAAGTCCTCTTCTTCCTCAACTTTTTGTATACTCCATAAACAGAATTCTAACCTACGTTGAAAGTCCCGTCTATATAAATTATGATGAATTTGTATGTGATAAGGATGGTACCTATGTTTCTTCAAAATTCTACAAATCTTGTTTGACTAATTCCTGTTTGCCTGGAAATGTCTCATGAATTTACATTTTCATTTTCAATAACTGAGCTTAAAACTAAGAACTCATTGTCTTTATCATTTATAACGTACTTAGCATTAGTCTTTGTAGGATACACTACCAGTTTCAGAAAAAGTTTGTAGCAGTTCCTCAAAAGCTCTTTTGTCTGGATGTTGTCGATCCTTGACGCTAACAAACAATATTTAACATTCACAAAGGATAAAACGTCATATCCACTCGTTCTTCTTAAGAACACGTTTCATTTTGTTATTCTTAAGTATGAGAGCACTATTGAAAATAAATTAAAAATTTTGACTGTATGACAGTATCTTAATGTCGTTTAAAATCATTGCTTACTATAATATAAAAGAAAAAAATGTCTGTAGAAATATAGGAAAATCTTAATAACTTTTTATCTTTTAATTTTAGAGATATGTATTACTGTTAGTTTTTGATAGGAAATAAAAAGTTACTTAACGCAGAATAAAAATATACAGGGTAGTTCATCTAAGTTAAGCAAGTTTTTGATATTTGAAAATAGAAAATAAGAATCCTTTTTTAAAGACCCTGTACTAAATATCGAAATTCTAAACAGTGCAAATGGAAGCCTTAACTCACTTTTAATTATGAATTATTAAAAAGGATTAATCAGTAATAAACGAGTATATAGAATATTTTAGTAAATATTTTTATCAATTGAGAAAAAAACAAACATTGTTACATTGTAATTCGTTCATTTGCTTAAATGCAGTACGCGTCTTAAATTGGTAGGCGCTGAGAAATGCAGTTTGCACTATTTTGACAATGATCCGTTTAATTGATTAGTTTTTTTATAATTATCGTCGTGGATAACCATATTATTATTCACTTCTTTCTTTAATAACCACATCCCATTTAATATAGTATAATGCACATAAGTAATAAGGGAATCTTATTTCAACAAAATTATGACATTTTATGTTAAATAATAATTAATACATAGCGCTATTAAACACTAACAGGAATAACTTACGTCTATTTTCTAATAAACAATATAATTGCAATTGAAATATGGCATTTCTTCAAGAAGGTATGATATTTTTTAGAAAACCCAGCAACATATCAAACCTCGAATTTAAAAAAAACAACAGATAGTTCATCAATGAGCTGTTACACTTTTAGGATATTAGTTAACCGCAAATGTTAGAAATAATAATAAGAAAGAAATAAAATAGTAAAAGCAAGTGCCCTATTAAAAAATCTTATTTTGTGTATTGATGGAAGAACAATCAAATAGACCTACAAATAAAATAATGAAATTTTGGTAAAATAGTATGTTACGTCTTTAAAATAATTTTATTTTTGTGTACTTAAATTTAGATTGAATGTTTATTAATTTTTTATAAGAATGCCGGTCGAAGTGGAAAACAAGCACATTTTTGATATACCCGCAAGTGAACGGACAAAAAATGAATATTAATAATTTGCCTTTAAAATTTTAATTATATTAATGTGCAAGTGCCAATGTTGTCACACCTGCGAACGACCAAGAAGCTGGGTCCAGCTAAACAAGACAGGTGCTATGCGGTTACTTGCACGTAAGTGTTGTAATTAAATAAATTAATTCATAATAACGCTGTCCGATTGCGACATAGTACACATTAGGCATAGGTAGTTAGCATGACATATAGTTTCCCTAACTGCAGCAGTTTTTGAATCAAAACTCAAAACTCTCAAAAATTTTCATATTATTACAGCATTTTCTTACTCTAACATATACCCAAAGATCAGGTCGATAGACAATTTAAAAATAATTAAACTTTATGTTTGCTGTAAAACTGTTATTTATTTTATCTATTGAGCAAGTCTTTTTTCACTCTAATTTGACTGGACTAATACATTGATTTGTTTAAATTGTTTTGAAAACTGATTAAGAACAAAAATTAAGTTTTTCTTTCAATAGACTTTCTTTTGCCGTTTAACTCGGAATTTCAAGATAAATCTAATTTGCTGAAGCATAAGTAATATGTGCCCAAAAAGAGCTATCAGTGAAATTGATTGAAAAGTTCACCTTTTTGTATCCGACGTAGTATGTCCCAATTTTTGTTAAGTATCTACGAGGATGTATTGATATCTAGTTAGCCTAGACCAGTTCCTTGCATAAACAAAATATTGCGTTACCATAGCAACGAACAATTACTTATTAGAAGTGTCAGTGAAAGTTTGACGTCAAAAAAGTAAACCAGAGTCACGCAATAAATTTAATGAAATAAGATGTCTACCGAAATTGTGAAAATCGAAAAATTGGAGTATCGAGCCATCATCAAGTATTTAAAAGGGTTAAGAGGTAAGCAAATTTATGAAGATATGCTTAATACCCTTGGTGATCAATGTCCTTCGTATGCGACCGTCAAAAATTAGAGTGCAAGCTTCAAAAGAGGTAAATTTTCCATTGAAGATGATGACCGATCGGGAAAGCCAGTTTCTGTGTCAGTCCCCGACAATATCGGTGCAGTTCATGACATGATTTTATCCGACCGTCGAATTGGGCTAAAACGGATATCTGAAGCACTGAATATTTCATACGAACGCGTTCATCATATGGTTCACGTCAATTTGGACATGAGAAAAATTGCGTTCGATCTGTGCTCGATTTGAAAACGATGTAGACTTCTTAAACCAAATTGTTACTATGGATGAGACTTGGGTACATTTCTACGACCCATAAACAAAGCAACAATCGATGGAATGGCGACACTCTGGTTCTCCAAGACCTAAGAATTTTCGTGTCCAAAAATCTGCTAGAAAAGTTCTTGCTTCAGTTTTTGGGATTGCCATGGAGTAATCATGATTGTTTTTTTGGATAAGGGTGGAACAATAACTGGAGATTACTATTTGACATTACTGACCACTCTACGGGAAAATATTAAAGAGAAAAGACGCGGAAAGCTATCCAAAGGTGTTTTGTTTTTGCAGGACAACGCCCCTGCACACAAATCTCATGTTGCCATGCAAAAAATTCGTGATTTAGGGTTTGAATTACTAGAACACCCCCCTTATTCACCCGATTTGGTTCCGTCGGACTATCACCTCTTTCCTCAACCGAAAAAAAGTTTAAAAGGTCGTACATTTTTTTCCAACAAGGAGGTAATAGGTGCTGTGGAGGTATGGTTTGCAGAGTAAGAAGAAAAATTTTTTTTTGAAAGGTCTAGAGACGTTGCAGGTTCGCTGTAATAAATGTATCCAATTAAGAGGAGAATATGTTGAGTAATAAAATATTTTGACATTGAAATTTTGTTTGGTTCTATAGTAGGCTAAGAATTTTTCAAAATATCCTCGTAACTTAATATTTTGAAATACGCGCCCGTAAAATTGGCACGCTTATAAATGCACTAAAAAACAATTTATAGTCAATCGTTAGGGCTTCATAAAATAAATAATTCCCCCAAACGCTTTCAAAAAAATTTAAATTCTGAAATGTCTGCTTTCAGGCTTCATCAGAAGCACTAACGTAAATTTTACAGTTAATCATTAGTGCTTCTTACTGCTTCATAAATGAAATTATATTCCCCAATTGTTTGCAGAAAAAATAAAATGTTTTCTCTTTGTTAGTGATTCTTAGTGTTATCGCCTCTAAGGATTATCCAAAAAATTCAGATCCTAAGGGGTGTGCCAAATTCATATTACATCAGAAACACTAATCAAAACTTTATAGTCGATCGCTTTAGGATTTGCATTTTTTAAAAATGCTGTGTGAGATAATTTCTTTTATGAAGCACTAAGAAGAACCAAAATAGTGTATATTATAGTACTATAAAAATTTTGTTAGTGCTTTCATAGGCGTGCCAACTTCATAAACCCATGAAATTATTCACTACCATTCTTAGTAATATTGACGAATATTGTTAAAAAAATGATACCGGAAAATAAACTAATTAATAAAAGCTCTTTCTGATAAATTAAAATTTTAGTAAAATGATACATACCTATCTACTAGACATAGTTGGTATAGAATTTAATTTCCTTTAAAATGAGTTCAAATGTTCCGCAACTGTCTCAAAAATTATCTTATACTGTTATACCTAAAAGGTACCCAAAATCAGCTCCATAGACAATTTAAAAATAACTAAATATTATTTGCTGTAAAACTGACGTCTATTTTACCTATTGAGCAAAAAGTGACGAAAGCATTTTTTTATCTAATTTTACTAGACTAAAGTGTATCTAAATATTTAACTCGTTATTTGATTTATTTTTGAAAAAAAAAGGTGCAAACTAAAATAAATCGTTAATTTGATAATGTTTAGGTAATGCACTTAAAACAACTGTCAGTGAAATTGATTGACAAATTAACCGTTTGTATCGACTTAGTATGTCCCAAATTTTTGTTATTTAATTTAATATTTTGAAATACGCGTCTGTAAAATTGGCACGCCTATGAGATCACTAAAGTCCATTATTAGCTTTGTTAGTGCTTCGAATTCTAAAAGGTGTACTTTGATGCTTCATCAATATCACTAACACAAATTTTATAGTAAATCGTTAGTGCTTTGTTAGTGTTTCATAAAAAAATTATTTCCTCCAATTGTTTAGAACCAATAGAATTGCGACAATACGTAATTATCAAATGTTCCATGAGTAGGGTATAAATTCAGAACCAATAGAAATACACAGTTGTCTATTGCACTTATAGGCTGGTGCTGTGGCTAAAAATTAAACATAAATTTAGCACATTTGACAATTGGTAGCTATGTAGTAGCGCTCTCAATTATAAAATTCTATTTAACATTATGGGGTCGTAGAAAAAATTGTGTATGCAATTCGCATGTAATGACTATTAAGACACTCGCAACGTGTATTAACAAATTCACCTTCAGATGGCGTTGCTCGTATCTTAATAGTAAGCATTACATGCTCATTGCATAATATACTATTGTAAAGCACTAAGAAGAACTAAAATAGTGTATATTATAGTACTATAAAATTTTTCTTAGTGCTCTCATAGGCGTGCCAACTTCATGGATCTATGAAATAATACACTATCATTTATAGTGATATTGACCAATCCCATGCTATATTGCGGTTTAAATCGATAAAACTTGTTATTAGCCAATACAAAAACTTTATTTGATTGACGATCATATATAAACATCCAAAAACCATTCGTGGTTAAATTTTTTGCTAGACATAAACTTTCGCAGCAATCTACAAATTTAAAATTTTTTTCGGCCAAAATTAACCACTCGTGATATAGTTATGGCATTGGTAGAAATTAATTAATTTTGAAAACTAAAACATAGAAATTCGTTTTAGCTGTTTAATGTCTACTTTATTAAATTTTGCACGTGATGATTATCATGTGCTGAGTGAAAGATTTAAATACACATGTGCTTTACATCCGAAAACCATTTGTGGTTATTTTTTTTTCTCTGGAACTCTACAGTGATTTACTTCAGCTCCTTGTCAAATTATCTCGTAAGATTTGTTAAAAACATTAACAACCACTCTTTAAATTACTAGACATAAACTTTTGCAGCAGTCAACAGTTTTTTTTATTTTCCCCCCAAATTTAACTACTCGTAATATACAGGGTGTTTCCTAACCTCTCTGACAAAATGAAGGAGCTGAATCCTCACTTAATTTTAAGACGAAAATGTGGTATAAATTTTTTCCGAATGTCACTTTGTTTTGAAATACAGGGCGTTGAAAAAATAAAAATGTATGCGTTTTTTTTATTATTATTAATTAGCTGAATACAATATTCTAGTGATATTTGGTACACATAATAAGAAATTTAAGTACTTTACTTTATGTCTATTTTGAACTTACCAATTAGTTCATTGGCGGAGATTCCGGTAACTGGTACCGTAATTTCGCAAAAATAAATAATACGGACCTGTTAAGCATTGAATATTTTTATCTTTTCTAATGTAAAAATTAATTTTAAATAAATTACGTCTCTTGCATTTTTCTTGTATCTCTTACAGTTTTATAGAAAAATGGAATTTACTTACTAATGTTACTAATTACTCAATAGTTAGTACAGCAATAATTATTATTATTTTGATAAATTATCGAAAAACTCTGAGCCAAATGAAAATAGTTGAAAGATGATAATTAGTATTTTGATTTATCCAATTTGTTTAGAGACGGAAGTACAATTTTTCTTATTTTTATCATTTTGTTGTTTCAAATGAAAAGTAGGCTTTACTTCCTTCCATGGCAACAACATTTATTTTTTTTGTGACATTAGTTTTGTCTTCTGTTTGACATTTTCAAATAGCCTTTTGAATTGTTTTCCAATTCATTTGTACTGCATACATATTTTTTATGAACTAATTGGTAAGTTTAAAATGGGCATAAAGTAAAGTTCTTAAATTTCTTATTATGTGTACCAAATATCACTGAAATATTGTATTCCAATTGTATTGTATTAACAATAATAAAAAAACGCATACATTTTTATCTTTTCAACGCCCTGTATTTCAAAAACGAAGCGACATTCGGAAAAAATTTATACCACATTTTCGTCTTAAAATTAAATGAGGATTTAGCTCCTTTATTTTGTCAGAAAGGTTAGGAAACACCCTGTATACAGGAGTCCCAAACAAAGTGGCTTATTAGACGTTTATGAAGAACTAATAGTATTTAAATTTTGAAAATTTTTAATAATATATTATTTATATGGATCTTTAATTTTAAAATAGTTTCGCTTATATTGCACTTACGGTTGTGCCGGAAGTCGACATCAACTTCTTTATGTTAAATGGAATGATATGTTTTTTATGATATTTTTGTATTTAACTCCTAATTTAAAACAACTTTTATTAAGGTTTGTAATATCTACTTCCCATAGTTTTTAAAATATCGTTAAATTTAAAAAAAATATTGGTTTGTAGAATATTTTTTAAAAATTCATATTGTTGAATTTTGTTAAGATAAAAAAATTATATTTGGTTTCCTTATAACAGAAGCTTAGTTTTATTCATTACTGTGATTAAAATATGTTCAGTGTATTCAGGACGTCCACCATTGATTCTCAAAGTAAGCGAACTTCAAAAAGCAACAAGTCGATTTTTTTAAATGGAACATACTAAATATTATTTAACAGGTTGATTTCACAAGAAGTGCTACGAAGACTTCATCTTTGTTTGAGAGAAAATAGACGTCATTTTGAACCATTTAATAACTAAGTTTTTTGTAGATATTAACTAATTATGGTATGGTATTTGTAATCTACATTGCTCCTACCGTTAAACATTTTTAATTTTTGTCTTGCACCGCTACCTAGATTTTGACTTACTACAAATAAATATCTTGTTACCAATTTTGCATAGTTAGCTAGATATTACCACATTAAAAATAATTTTTATAAAAATACGTATGAAATGAGTATAGGTAATGCTTATATCAATCGATCACAAAAAAATTCTGAATCAACCTATTAAATAATATTTAGTATGTTCTATTTAAAAAAATCAACTTGTTACTATTTGAAGTATTGAAGGCATATTTTGAGAATCAATGGTGGACGTCGTGAATACACTGAACATATTTTGATTACAGTAATGAATAAAACTAAGCTTCTGTTATAAGGAAACCAAATATAATTTTTTATCTTAACAAAGTTCAAAAATATGAATTTTTAAAAATCTTTCACAAACCAATATTTTTTAAAAATTTAATGATATTTCAAAAACTATTGGAAATAGATATTACACACCTTAATAAAAGTTGTTTTAAATTAGGAGCTAAATACAAAAATATTATAAAAAACATATCATTCTATTTAACATGAAGAAGTTGATGTCGACTTCCGGCACAACCGCAAGTGCAATATAAGCAAAACTATTTTACAATTAAAGATCAATATGAACAATAATATTATCACAAATTTTCAAAATTTAAATACGATTAGTTCTCCATAAACGTCTAATAGGCCACTTTGTTTGGGACACCCTGTATAGTATTGTTAGAAATTAATTTCAATTAAAAACTAAAAACACTAAAATTGTTTTTAGTTGTTTGATGTCTACTCCATTAAACTTCGCACGTGATGACTATCAGAATCACATGCATGTGTTTTACACAAAGTATACAGGGTAACTTAGTTACTACGTTCGTTAGAGGTTTTTGGTAAAAATTTCGTTATGAAAGCCTAATCAAACGTGCTATTTTTAATTAAAATAAAAACAAATATGTCACACTACTCGAAGTGGTGATTAATTTTGTTATTTTTAAATAAAAACGCATATTTTTAAATTTTTATTTGATTCTATATTAAATTTGAATCGGTTTATGAACAAAATTTTTTTTTAAATTTTTATAAAAAAAAATTGCTGTACCTATATTAAATTCAATATCTTAGTAACGCACAAAAGTAAAAGTTTTAAATTTGTGTGATAATAGTAGTAAGTCATGAGATATCCCAATATAAAAAAGAAAAATGATTAAAGTTATGCTTGTACTTAATGACAAATATCGACTACACCAAAATATCAAAAAGTCATTTATTTTAAATTAAATCCCCATTTTATAAGACAGCGAATTTTCCAATGCAAGTTTAATGTAAACGTTTTCTACTTGCCAATGGATAACGATGTTCCATTATTGTTTGTACGCTGGAAATTTAAATAGGGATACATATCGAAAAATATTGAGGAAAATGGTTTCAGAGTTTTTGAAATTTATCGTTGAATATCATAACATTGTGTTACTATCAAATGTATGGCGCACCTGCACACAATTCCGGAGCAGTAGATGCAGCAGTATTGTATATGTTCGAAGATTGCTGGATTGGACGTTTCGGGTCGTTAAGATGGCGACCGGATCTGACTACCCTAAATTTCTATCTTTGGGGCAAAATCAAAGACAAAGTTTATATTACTCCAGTAAGGAGTTTTTACACTATTTCAAATTAACCTTAAGCTTATCAGAAGGTAATTGTATATTAAGCTAAGAGTAAGAAAACGATGTTATAAAATGGTCTACGATACTCAAAATCATAAAAAAAAATATATTATTTCCAAGTAGTGTCATGAAATTTCATCATTTTGTTTCTTCTAATCTTTTTTTATATGTTGATGGGTCCTTGTCCTGATAGTATTAAAAAGTTTGCTGTTTTGAAAAACTGTGCTAACAAAACCTTGTTTTTATTTCACTCTTACTCTATGTGAGTCTTGCATCAAAATGTGTTTAGTAATTTTTTAAAGTACCTTAAATTGTCTGAAAATACTATCCAAGATGGAGTTCCTCAAAGTTAAATAGAAAATTAGACTGAAGAAACAGTTTACGAAATGAATTTAAAAGGGTTTGATTACATTTACAAAAAAATATTTATATGTTCTACTTTTGTTAAATTTTATAGAAATAGAACAATTTTTATTCCGAACGGTGGTAACACTGATAACGTCCAAGATGTCATTACCTTCGGTGTGCATGAATTTAAATCATAATTAATGTTCAGTAGATTTATTTATCTACTTATTTTTATGTCCACTCATTTTTTTTAATGAAACATATGATAAATGTATTAATTAAACTTAAACTAGCATATAAACCAAAGTTTAATGTAAATATTGCCACCTTAGCAATTACACTTCAAAATTCCCTAAATTTAAAAACTCACAAAATTTTATTTTAAAATCAATCTGAAAAGCCCAAAATAAAAAAAATAGTATAAAGAATTCGTTTCAGAAGGCATTTTAGCGACTCGTACTCGAACTGTACTCGTCTTATAAAATGCCTCTTCTGAAACTAGTTCTTTAATATACTATTTTGCATACCTAAACACAAAAAAGCGGCAATATCTTGAGACCATTAAGACCTAATTGTAAGCTGTAACTCTTCATTTTTTACTAATCAAATGCACTTGTTAAAAAACTAGTATTGTGTAATAAACTCGTTTGAAATCTCCGTTTATACTAATTTTTTACCATTAATAGTATTTATATTAATTTTTAAGAATGTTGGAGGAATTAAAAATTAAGAATTTGAATTTTGTTATTGCGAACATTTTCTGTTCAATAAAAATATTGCAAAATGCTTACAGCAGATCAATATCATGCTTATTAATGTTTTAAGACACTTCTTTGAACTCACTGCCATTATACCATATTATTGAAATTTTTTTTTCAGTAATTATATTATATTGCTTAATTTTACGATATTAATCACCACTAAGTTTTCTCTGATGGGAATTCATCTTTTGATTTAGAATATCGTAGAGAATATAATTTGCAACAAATTTTATTTCACGATTTCTTTATGATTATTGAAGATATTGCTAAATAATTTTTTTCTAATTTTGACACAAAAGTGACATTTTTCATAATCAAAATAGGTGTCAAAATGGTCCACTTTTCGTAACTAATTACGAAAAGTAAAATTTTTTGCCAGTTGTCAGATTATTTTTGCATTCGTTTTGGAAGTGGTAACCAAGGTAACATCAGTCATCCTCGATTAGAATTTGAATTGAAAATAGGTTCATTTTAAACTTTTTTTTTAAATTTGAAAAAATATTGTATGTTACATGTAACGAAACATGATTTTGTAATTCATGTTACGGTACATACGCTCATCAGGCAATTTTCACATGCTTACAAAAAATCATGTATTTCGTTACTGGTAACATAAAAAGCTATTACTTTAATAAAATTTTTAAAAGTAAGTAAGCAATGTTCATTTAATAATATTATCAATTGTTTTAATTGTTAAATATTTAATTATATATTTTAATTCTTAAATATTTAATTATATTTACTGAATTTATACACCTGCTGTACGCCATGTCTTTTATTAATATGCCATCAATATTGAAAATGGAGTTGGTAGAAATAATTTGGTCTAATATAATAACTAATACCATTACAAGATTATTTGAGTATAGGTAGACATAGCTAAAGTAAAATTAAACTTTCGCCAACCAATTAATTAAATTATTTATTTCTTTGATGAAGCCAACAATTAATTGGTTGACGAAATATTAAAAATACAAAATTAAACTTTCACCAACCAATTAATTTATTTATTTATTTCCCTGATTAAGCTAACAATTAATTGGTTGACGAAATATTGAAAAAAAATTAATTTTAATTCGGCTAATTAATTTAATATTAAAAATTTTCGTAAGGAGTAACCATTTTTAAATTATTTAACTTGGTTTTCAAATGGTAATTACCAATAATTATAATAATCATACAATCTAATAACCTGAATCATCTAATATTGAAAAAATAAATAACGATTGTTTTTTTTTTAATTTTAAATTTTGCTTTGAATTTTTGTGATTGTAAATCTATCACCGTACTACAATTGAATTGGTTTGACACAAATCTAGACCAATAAACAAATTTATTTGTAGTGGGGTGGCACAAGTCGATAATAATAAAAGAAGTCAATGCCAACTACGACGGGGCGGGATTTAAAAAAAAACCCGTTATTTAAATTTTTTTAATTTGTTTCATAAAAGAACGAAGTATAAATAATAAATTTCACCAATTTTCAAAATGTTAGACATCTTAGATCATAACTTGAAATAAACAATAATTTAAATGTCAATATAGAAAATAAAAACACAAATATCCCTTTTATACTTAAAGGTTTCTTTTTCAAAAGTAAAGTACATAGGTGTTAGTTTTACTAATTTGACTGTAGAACTATATGATTCAATATAAATGTGTGTTGGTGACAGCAGAACAAATACAAATGCAACTCTAGGCCGCTGCTAGAGCTTGGTATGTGTGTAAGTTCTGGCATAGATGCTGCTTTTCAATTTTAATTAAATGTGAAGAGAAAATTCTTTAAGCAACTTTGTCGACAGGTATGTAAAAGCAGTTACATAAGTCGATCCTTCGATAATTATAGCCAACATAAGCGTTAGCAAAACAAAAATCTCGAATCGCCTGCTGTACCCTACAGTAGGGAATATAGTTGACAGCACGCATTTGTACAATAGTGAACTTACACTCGAGTTCTCTCACTCCTGAAGAGTCTCAAAAGGACGAAACAGCTGTCGAGTGATTCTCAGTGTTTGTTTGCTATTGTACAACCTCATGCGATTTTACAGCAGGCGATTCGAGATTTTTGTTTTGCTAACGCTTATGTTGGCTATAATTATCGAAGGATCGACTTATGTAACTGCTTTTACATACCTGTCGACAAAGTTGCTTAATGTGAACCATGCGTACATGATCGCTAACACGACCCGACACTAGATGTCGCAA
This sequence comes from Abscondita cerata, assembly GCA_030710515.1. Taxonomy (NCBI): domain Eukaryota; kingdom Metazoa; phylum Arthropoda; class Insecta; order Coleoptera; family Lampyridae; genus Abscondita; species Abscondita cerata. The sequence continues at coordinate 47,771 of JALBCR010001911.1, forward strand.
AACTTACTGTTAGAAAATTCTTTGATTATATTTATATAGTAAAAACAGTTTGAAATGTAAATGTCATATTACACTCAAAGTTTAAAATTATGAAAATTTTGGATGTCATTTAAAAGTGTACTAAGCTGTTGGTAAAATTAATTTTAAGTTAAATGTTTTATGCATAAGTCTGCGACACGTGTATTTTATATTATTTTTTCCAATTTTGCTGATATTTTTTAATTTAATTAACCTACCTATAAATTTTAGGTACTTACAGCAGTTTTTAAACTTCTATTTGATAAAATCAACAAAAATTTTACTAAATTAATATGATTAATGCATTTTAATTAAATTAATTTTATGGTAAATTAGCAATTTCTTAGTTTATAAAAAATATATAATACAACAACAAAATTTTTAATTAACATAGCATAATACCTGAAGAAGGAAACGCATTCTTACCTCAAATTCCTGCATATTCTGTAAATTTGACTTCACTTCTAACGATTTTTGAAAGTTTCCCATAAATTATTAGGTACCTAAGCAGAAATGCCATCATAAAATCCTGTAATTAAAAAGATTGCTATTAATATTTTAATATCACTCATATTACTCTTTAATAAAACTTACCGTCAATATTACTAAGCAATAAAATTAATGAAAAGCACTTGATGCATACCTAATGATTACGATTATGCTACTTTAACATTAATGTATTCGATTTTCTTATTAAAAAAATTTATAAAAGTGTTCAGGTGCGTTTAAAACCGAATGTGATAAAACTAAAAAGAAGCAAAATAAAAAAAAAGTTAAACCTGATTTAACCGTTAGTATGCAGTGGATGAAGCAGGAAAAACGCAACCGATTGTAATTCTAAACCCATCATCCACTGGTAACAATTTTGTACTGAAAGATTTTTGAGTGAGGGTAGAAGAATTAGGTCCCTTGGGGTGTCGGCATGGCAAAGTTTATGAGGCAATATTAACTGTCTCCAATAATAATTTATGTTAATGGCTCCGGTCGGTTGAGACAGCGAGAAGGGAGAACGCGCGACAGTTGCTATTGTAGCTCGGCGAAAAGTGGAAGTGTTAGTGAGTTACACTCTCTACCAATTAGCAAAATTTTCATATATCATTTTAATCAAAAAAATATTTTTAGAAATTAATTTTGTGTAGTAGTGCACCTTGATTCCCCCGAAACCGCACTTAAAAAACAGGTAGGTAAATTTACATTTTTTACTTTGCCCACACATTTTTGAATGCTGCCAAAATTTGAATTTTTTCTATAATCATCCATTATTCCAAACTTTCATTCGGTTAATTTACAATTAAGAATGCGGGTGACTAACTTTGCGTAAATTAAATTACTCCGAACACGTAAGCTCAACTACCTACAGTAAATTAAAGCTCGTGCAATTTTAATTTATAAATTTTTTAATGATTTTTTTTCGCTTTTAATAGATAATTGACTTTCAAATTTATGCACTCACCTGCTCAAAAATATTTACACGCAAACTAAAATAACCGAAAATTATACAAACCTTAATCCCGAAGTAATCGTAAATTTTTTCAAAAATTTAATTTTGGAAATTTGTCGGATTTAATCCTGAATACAACAAAATAAAATCGATCGGCTACTGTTGGCGCCATTTTTATGAAACGTATCCGTTCGGGACAAGCGCATTTATTACAAAATTGACGCATGCGTTGGGTTACATTTTCTAATCAATAAGTAACGTACTTACGCAAACCATTATTAAATCTTATCACCAATAAATTGTACTATAATTGCGAAAACGAAGCTGCGTTTTCTGAGCGCAGACTGGCGGCTCTAATTAATGACTTAAATGGATTTTGATTCGCGATAGATAAAAGAAATAAACAATAAAGTAATAAAATACTCAACAGATGTATCAACATCTTAAAATAACACATTCCATTAAAACACTGGTACAAAAACAAATGACGTCATGAGTACATGATGACCTTGAACGCTCCCCAAGCAAGATCTTTTTTGCCATAATGGGGAAAATTAATAATAGTTTTTAATTGTCATTTAAATTTATATTTAGTTCTATGCATTCCGTTAGTAACGCAAAACTATTTCATTTAGACGCCTCTTAGCAGTTAAATTTACTATTTGATTGTGGGTGTTAATATATGTATTCGTACAAGTCGTGAATTGTTATTAGCTTTAATGCCAAGCGCCCGGTAGTTGAGAATAAAAATAAATAAACTATTTTCAGGAGATAGTTTTATAATAACCTGATATTAAGAAGAAAATTAGTGCTAACAATAGCGGGTGATTAAATTATACCGACGTCTATTATTAATCTATGGAATGTACTATATTAACGTTAATAAATTATTTCATAACTTACGCTTAAACATAATTTATTAAGAAGATTAACATAGTGAGTCTCGACGTTCTTACATGTTGAATTATGGGGGAATATGAACTGTTAGTAAATGTAGCGTATTTCAGTACACAGCCGAATAACCTAAGTAGTTTAAAATTACATTTTTTTTAATGCATTTCGTTTTAGTAGCAATACGTTTTGTAAAACCATAAAAATGTGAAATGTCAAAATATTTGTCTGCTTTTAACATATCTTCATGTAACAAGTGGATGAAGTAATTTATGTGACTAGTAAAACCGACTATAAAAACCATTAGTTACTGCCATTAAAATATTGTGTAATAATTTTATTGTCTAAATAACAAAGCGATTTATTTGAATTTTATGTACTATCTCCGGCAAATTAAACAAATTAAACTTCGTTTTTTATCTAAAATTTAGGTAAAATGGTTTTTAACTGTCACGAAACTCGTTCAAAGTTTATGGGTGCAAAATTAAAAACCATTTATTTTTTTACAACGTTATTTAGTTCTTGTTGGCAAAATGATGAACAAATTGACCTGTCAGTTGCCAAAGATTTTTATGCACTTTCATAAAATTTCGAATGTTCTTGCATATTGATGTAATCAACTTTGAAAGCATTCTTGTCGAATTTAAGACTTAACAACTACATTTACGACCTTTAAAGAGATGAATTGCCACAATATTGTATCTACTAAAAATGATTATTGAGTATTAGTACAATATGACTTATTCTTTTGGGTACCATTCATTGTTGATATCTTACTCTTGTTTTCCTTAAAAATAACTTTTTACTTATCTAGTACATACTAGCAGTTTTGTGGTATAGTTTTTTCTCAGTTTTGAGGCCTGCAATTTTTTTTTGTTGATAGTACCCATTAGAATAGAATTTCTACACACCCAAAGCCGTAAACCTCACCAGCAAAGTTCGGCCGACAAACTTCAATGTAATCCCCTTGTTATAGAATATACTATTAAAAATATTGTTAAAAATAATAATGCACTATTCTAAAGTGTATTTTTCATCGAATAGAAAATATATTGAGATATTGTGTTTAAGTGAGCTTCTGCTGTATTCGTCAAAAAAACTTCTGATTCGAAATGACAGACCAGAAAAAGATTTCCAAAAATTAAAACTTACTCCTTAGTTGTAGCACAATCGAGACCAAAATAAAAGAAAAATTGTCAATTCGAAGAAAATAAAATAACTAAAGAGATGATATGAATGGAAAATAAACTATTCTTACACTGACTTACCAAATAATATACTCGATTCTGTACAGGATTCAGCCCTGCAAAAACCTGAATAATTAAAAAGAGTCGAGAATTCAAAACTAGGGCTTAAAAGTCAAAGAAACGCTAAATGATTTTATACTATACTATAAAAAAACTTAAAATATTAATGTTGCATTAACTTCTACCAAAGCACATAAGTTTATCGTATCAAATTGAAGTTCTTCCAAAAACTGTGAAAATATAATATATACCTTTGACCACGGAAACTATTGCCGTAAAACAAGAAAAACAGGTCTGTTAGTAGAGGGGGAAAACAGAAAACAACTCAGACTGTTCAAATTGCCCCAAATTTCTTTACCAAGGATTAACACAATTGATTTGAAAGTCAGTCCTTTTTCATCAAATTATAACGTCAACTAATAGTTAAATATACACAAAATATACTATTTTATCATTTATCATTTGATGAAAAAGTCAATTGCGCTGAATCTGAATTTCAATTTGATTAAGTCCTGAAAAAATTCTCACATTGAAGGCGAAACGTTGAGAATTTCAACCATTCGAGTTAATTGATGTTTTCTACCTCCGCCAAGAAGGCGTCATATCAGACTAAATTTTAAATATCAAAAAGATTTTGGAGGAAACCTAACGTAAAAAAAACAGTTTTTGATACCACTTACAATAATTATAATTCGTTCAATGGAAGTACATGTTAATTTGAAATTTTCCCAATAAATAGTATAAGCATTTCCAAATTTACCAATGTTCTCAAATCACCAACTGTTTCGTGTATTTGGTCAGGAGTGAAAAAACTACAATTTTGTTTACAATTGTAAAAGGTGTGGTTGCCGACTAAATCTCAGTGGGGACTAACTCTCATTTACGACCTTGTTGGACCAACATTGTTGGTCCATATTGGTTAAAATTGTTCTACCAGGATTGCTAATAGTTGCTGGATCAACTTTTCTAAAAGGTGTTGTACTAAATTAACAAGAGTTGTATGGCCAAGATTGACAGAAGTAGTTGAATTAACATTAGTAAAGTTATTCGGTCAACATTGGCAGACTTGTTGAGTAAAAATTTCAGAATGTTTGAATTTTTAATTACTTTATGTTAGCATTCTAGACTATTTATTTATTCATATGATACATTTTAAATAATGTATTGTGATGTCAGTGTTATGTATGGTGCCCCAGAAGATTAGTATAAACCTGTATAGTGTGGTGAAAAATATATCTTTAAGGTTGGTGTGCCTTCCTACTAAATCCTTATAGAAACTAACACGTATCTACAACCTTGTTGGATCTGCATTGCTGAAACTTGTTGAGTCCATATGGGTTATAGTTGTTGAACCAATGTTAACAAGAGTTGTAGAACCATGTTTGATACGAGTTGTAGAACCAAGATTGACAAAAGTTGTTTTTAATATTGCCAAGTTATTAGGCAAAATTTGTTGGGTGAACATTGCAGAACTTTATATTTTTTAATTAATTTAAAAAAAATAGACTGCCCAAATATGTCTTCGACGTTTGTCCTATTTGGAACAGTGTAGGTACACCACTTGGGATACAATGTAAATGTAAAATAAATGTAAATCCTGTTTTTGAGAGATTATATTACAGATGACTAAAATCAACAGTGTCGTAAAGCTGAGATAAATTTGCTTCTATTTTGTTAAATGCTTTTTCTCTATCCCTTCAGGAAAAATGGTAGGAGGTATTTGAATACTTTTAGAACATTGCAATATTTTTTGCCCATGAAAAGCTCCTTTTGACCACTACAAGTTTGACAAAATTCGCTCAGCTATTTTGAAGTTATTGACATTAATTTTCGAAAACGTTTGGACACCCTTTCCCTTAAGATATAGATCAAAAAGTATTGAACGAAAAAGAGGCAAATGTGTCTCAGCTTTAAAACGGTATTCATTTTAGCACATCAGTAATTTTCGGGATAAGGCCGGGTGCCCGTTTTAATTGGCGACCCGGTACAATTGACTCAAATCGAAGTACACCTGGACAATCACAAAACTATAAAATAACTTAAAATATTGAGTTATTGGTTACAGTACAAGAAATCATGAATTCATAATTAATAGAATTCAAATTCATTAAGAAGTATGACAAGTGCGACAATCTCTATAAAAATATTAAGTAAATAATAATTATTAAATGTTTCAGAATTTCTATAACTTCAAATTCCGCAAAAAAACAAGACAAAACCTGATTTTTGTACTACTTTACCGCCTGCTTCAAACTTGAGCAAATTTTAGTGACAGTTCCGTTTTATTTGTTTTTTGCTAGACTGTGTTAACAACTAAACTATGAATTAATCACTCTACCGAAAACATACTAGAGTAAATTACCTAGAAGAATGTAAGACAGCAAAATTAGTCTTGAGACAAAAACCGATTGACGAAAAATTTGTGTATTGATATGATTGAAAAGCTATTTGAAGAAATAATCACAAATAGGATAAAACTACTAATTTGTATATACAGAATATATACTTTTAAAAATCAATAACACAATCAAGAGCACAAAAAGCCAACTACAACAAAAAACAATTATTACTAGTGATAATCGATACAAAAAAAGCGCCGTAGGAAGAAATGATCAAAGAACTAGAAAAACAAGAATAATAAAGTATAAACAAAATACCGTACCTAATTAAACCAAACCAAAGACGTCAGGAAAAAAAAACAATAACATCAGGTGTCTTTCAAGGATCCGAATTAGGGCCGTTCTTATGGAATGTCCTATATTCTAAAAAATAAAATTCTAAATCTTTAACCTTTCTTGATCTTAATGTTCTAGAAGAAACAAGAACAAGTACCAGAAAACCAGAAGGTGCAAGATGATGCAAAACATAAAACTATAAATAATTAAAGCAAAAATAATGATATTACTAGGAAAAAGAAAACAAAAAACTATAAAGATAAGACTAGAAAAGGTTGAAATTAAAATTAAACCATACCTCTATATTAAATGAACAAAAAAAGCACACAAAAAATTAAAGACGAGATAACGACATTAATAAAACACTTAACAATACTTACCCCTAACATAGCAAACCCAACCAGCGGCAACTCTGACGTCCACGATCAGACATGCGATTCTAGCATGGAATTAGTCCTGAAACACAAAAGGACTGATATCATATGCCTTGGCAATGAGATAAAAATAAAGGAAAAATCAAAATATGTGTTAATAACATAGAAAAGAGAATACATAGGAAAATGAATCAGATAACATAAAGCACCATACAATTCAGCCATGACAAGGTATGAATTTTTCAATGTGTATCTCAACAGAATAACAAAAACCAATAAAAAAAAGATGTGATTATTGCAACTCAAAAGATGACAGCACCCACACACAATAATCTTTTTTGTTATTTCATGGCCAATGATGATTTATATTTAAAGTTATGTCTATCTTCAACAATACTACAATTTTTTTTTAAATTTGAATTATTGGTTATTTCTTCCTTAATTAAAATTACGAAGGGATTGGTGAAGGCAACGTTTCGCAACTAGAGTACTTCCTTTATAACAAGTTTAAAGCAACTTGAAAATAATCTAAAGTGTGTGAGGTTCAAGAAGAAATAGAACGATTATATCTACATATACTACCTGTGTCCAAAAACTAGTCGGAATTGTTTTATAAATCCAAAAATCTTTATTGATCCTTCTAATTCAATTTCGTCTCCTCCCGTATAATACACTTATGCCATTGCTTTTTCCAGTCCTCAAAGCACGCCAAAAAGTCTTCTTCCGGTATAGCCTTTAAAGCGCGCGCCGATTCACGTTGAATGTCTTCAATCGACTCAAAACGGTTTTCTCGGAGTGGTCTTTTGAGTTTTGAAAATAGCTAGAAGTCACACTGAGCCAAATCAGGTAAATAAGGTGGTTGCGCAACAATATTGGTTGCATTTTTGGCGAAAAAGTCACGAAGAATCAGTGCAGTGTGAGATGGCCCTTTATCGTGGTGTAAAAACCAAGAGTTATCTTTCCTCTTTTTACGAATAGCTTCACGCATGACGCATAACACTCAAATAGTATTCCTTGTTAACAGTTTGACCAGTGGGAAGAAATTTGTAATGCACGACACCACAGTAATTGAAGAAAACTGTTAACACCACCTTGATTTTTGAGCGACTTTGACGCGGGCTTTCCGGACTTGTCTCACTTTTAGCACGATATTCACTCCATTGGTCGGTTGTTTCGGGGTCGTAAGCATAGATCCAAGTCTCATCTCCCGTAATAATGCGTTTATAACCCGCCTGATAGTCAGAAAGCATTTTTTCACACACATCAACACGTTCATCAATCAGTTCATTGTTTTTCAAGAAAATTCAGCATTTTTGGTACCAATCGAGACTTGACACGTTTGAGGCCCAAAACATCTTTCAACATGGTATTAATTGATCCTTTTGATACACCAATTTCATCAGCAATGTCTCTTATAGTTAATCGACGGTTTGCAAGCACTAATTCTTTTACTTTTTGAATGAGAGCATCATCAGTTGAGGTCGATTGTCGACCAGGGGGCTCTTCGTCTTCAACGCGTTCTCTACCTTCTTTGAACAAGTTATACCAATAATATGTTATTGATTTTGGTAGAGCTCGGTCCCCGTAAGCCTTCTGCAACATTTTCAACGTTTCTGCAGCATTTATACCATTAAGGAAACGAAATTTGATCGCACTTTTTTGTTGAATAATTTCAGACATTATGAAAATCGCCAAATTCACTTTTTGTGTCACACAAAAACAAGCGTCACTTAAACACTAATAAATATTTTGACATATAATATGGCATGGAAGTCACTAACAGTTGTACCAACTTAAAAAAAATATTAAGCAAAAATATTTACCCGCGTCATGTATGTACATCGAAAAATTCCGACTAGTTTTTAGACACAGTAGTCAGCGAGAACAATTTGAACACAAACAACCTATAATATTTGGTAGAAGGTTATAGCGGTTCCTAGTTGCGATGACAAAAAACTGAAAAAAGGAACAACAATTTGATTTTAACACAGTTCTTTTGTACGTATGCCAAAACTTCAGTATATTACAATCTGAGGGCAATAAAATGTTGATTTTTGCATAAGAAAATATTGTTTCCTTGGTTACAAACTTCAGTAAGGAACAACTAGAATTATTCTGAATGCAATTGTCCGATCTCTGTATTGTATGATACCTATTTTCGTAACTACATACTTCGTCAAAACCTTTAATTGGTTGTTACACTTTTTTTCCAAAAATTATTAACTTAAAGTTTGTGGGTACCTATCAACACTGTTAAAATAAAAAAAAAATGAATGACCGTTTTCAAGAAATTACTGTTTCAAAATTATTCAAAAATTATTTTTCCGCTTAAAAATTCTGTGACGTGTGACGTCAAGAGTCGTATAAGTAACCGTCGCTGTCATGCTGTTCGTGTGATTGCCACTAGACAAGTCATAGCTCGTTACTTATAAAACTATGAAGAAGTTTTTTGTACCTGTAGTTGATAGTCCCTTGTAAGAGGTTGACTCTATAAATACTAAATTAGAGAAACAATCTGGCGTGCATGTGTCAACCTATGACCTTTGACATCACAGTCAATAGCGTTACGTTCCGCCAAATATAAATTACTTAAACTTCAAGAAGCATTTTCGGTACAAATGAAGCAATTTTTAACTTTCTAGTACTACTTATAAGCTATATCATAATGATGAAAATACGAAAACGTACAAATTTAATAAATCTAAAACAATGAAAAACACCCAATTGTTTATGATGAAATAACTTGATCATTACTCCCAAACTTTGCTTACAATTCATAGACTTCTCTATGTTAGTGTTGGTAGCGTTAGTTGTGAGGTTACATTTGGTTATATACAAAGTTAACGGATAAGTAATGCTAAGACTAAAGTAAATAAGATTTATAATCAAATTGGGTGTTACCACGAGTTTTGGATTATGATCAAACTCAGTTATAACAGAGTTAGGGGAAATTAAAAAAACTTGAATTGGAATACAATGTTAGTTGATTCTTTCGGCATCCACAAAGGTTATAAAACTTGTTATACAGAGAACCACATATTTATTTGCTTGTATGCCAGATGTATCACATCAGATGACTTAAATGTGCAGATACTTAAAAATGAAATATAACAGGCCAGTCCAAAGATAATGCTGGAAATTAACAGAAAGTATTAAGTGAATTTAATGGTGTTGTGTGTCAGATAGTACACTTCTGGAAGTGAAGAAAAAACTTATCAGTTCATTGGTTTAAGGCAATGTTTCGCAATAGAAAGGGTTCAGACGTGTACTATCTTGGAAGATCAAACAATTGAAACTACATTAAGTGATTAAATAATTCAACATGGTCTACCACATAAACGAATCCAACTGGCCTGCTTATTAAAATGTAAATTCCATGTCAATCATGGCAAAGCAATCATAATGTATTTCTCATGTTCAATTGTAAGAAAAACCTCACTCTGTACGTTTTGATAGCTAAGCTATCATCATCCACTGATGATTACAACATTTAAAACGCTTACTCGAATTATAGTTTTTGGTGTTTTTCTGTTACACAAAGGGGCAGTTTTTAAGGATATTCATTTCTGCATATAACATGGTGTTTCATTTGCAAAATTAAATTGAACATTGCCGTATTGGTTTGTCATTCTGGGTCACCCTATACAGTATGTCCTCGGATTGAGTTTACAATAGGTATGATTGACCTAAAATTTTCGAATTGGAATTTCATATTTTGGGATTCCGCCCTGCTTGGTCTGAAACTTATTTTTAGTTTACTTTCGATTTTTTCAAGTCAAGTAAGCCTTGACAGTCGAGCAAACACTATTTTAGTTCTAGGTAAACTACCCTTTTCGTTTACAGTACGCCAAAGTGTTACTAAGAAAAGTTATTCATAATTAACAGTTATGGCGTTATGTAAATTTTCAGAATAATCGGCCTACTTTGATAAATTCCAGTGTTGGTGAGTATTGCATTTTAAACAGCAACAATAGCATGAGGTGGCTCAATATTTACAAAAACAAAAAACATCGATTACATGTCAAGTGTTTATTGTAGTATAACATGTGTCGTTATCTTTAATAAAGTTAAAGTAATATCACAAAACTGATTTTCATTGCGAAGTAATGACAATACTTTTACAATAAAATGCTAACGTTAGAGCAGAAAATATATTTAGTACAGTGTTATGGACGTGGAAAAAGTTACCATACGTGATTGAAAGGTTTAATAAAAAATTTCCAGATATTTATGTATCACATATGGGTGTACAGAAGCTTATTAAGAAATTTTTAAGAACTGGTTCAGTACTAAATGTAAAGAAAGCTAATAGAATACATAATGAAGATGATGTCGCTATTCTGCTAATTTTAGATTCGGTACAAAATGATCCAAAACTGTCTTTGAGGAAGCGGTCGCTTTGCTTAGGCATTAGTAAATCACACATACAACGAACTTTGAAAGACCGGAAGATTTATTCCTACAAACCCATTTTTAATCATACTTTGGAACCAGGAGACGAAGCAAAACGTCTAGATTTCTGTTTATAGATAGGAAGCAAAATAGCAAGTAATCGTTATTTTTATCGAAACATTTTGTTCTCCGACGAGGCTACATTTTTTACCAACATGTTTGATATTGGAGTGACACTAATCCTTTTTTTAAAATTACAAATCACCGGAAACATTTTGTTAAAGTCAATGTATGGTGTGCTATTTCATATTATGGAATAATAGGGCCATATTTTTTGATAATAATGTTAACCAGCATACATACTTAAATATGCTAAACAATTTCTTCGATGACGCTTTAGGTGAGTTACCTCTCAATTATCGGTGATCAATGTATTTCCAACACGATGGTTGTCCGGCGCATTATTCACAAATTGTTGTGAATTTGTTAAACCATAAATTTGGTCACCGTTGGATGGGTAGGAATGGTCCAGTTTTATGGCCCCTAAGGAGCCCAGATTTGACTATTGCCGATTTTTGTTTGTGGGGACGTTTAAAACAACTAGTGTATGCAGAAAATTTACCTAATGATGCCGACGAATTAAAAAATTGTATAACAGATGCTATATCGGCTTTACCAATTCAGGAAATCAGGAATAGCTTTAAGACACTGCGACGTAGGATTGAATTATGCTGCGACGAAGGTGGAGGATTAATAGAATAACTTAATACTTGCTTTTTGTTTTAATAATTTAACAAAAATCCCTTATATTTTTTGTTTTTGTGATCATTAACCATTCTCAAGGTATGATTGTAGTGTCAATTGCAGATTTGTTTCTTTAAAGTCAAACTGACTAAAAGTTGACACAAAGCGAAGTTGGAGATAAAGTTGACACAAAAAGAAACTGACCAATACTAGATTTTATCAAAGTAGGCCGATCATTCTGAAAATTTGCATAACGCCATAACTGTTAATTCTGAACAACTTTTCTTAGTAACACTTTAGCGTACTGTAAACAAAAAGGGTAGTTTACCTAGAACTAAAATAGTGTTTGCTCGACTGTCAAGGCTTACTTGACTTGAAAAAATCGAAAGTAAACTAAAAATAAGTTTCAGACCAAGCAGGGCGGAATCCCAAAATATAAAATTCCAATTCGAAAATTTTTGGTCAATCATACCTATTGTAAACTCAATCCGGGGACATACTGTATGTATCGACAAAATTTTGAGATAGAAATTGATACACCTAAGCGTTTGATTTTTCTACCAAGTATCTTTATCTTATTTAATTTTGAAGACGTGGAAACCGTCAATTTACTTGTAAAACCTAAGATTATGTAAGAACGTTGCCATTTAGGAATAGAAAGTTCAAAAGAAACATAGTTATACGGCGAATCCAAAAATGTAATAATATACAAGGTATTTCATTTAAAATAAAAAACATCGTGTATTTTTTTAAAAATAATTTCATTTTAACTTGATTAAAAAAACATTTTTATTTACCACTTATTTCTATCTTTAATTACTTTTCCGGAGTAATGACGTTGTCGGCGAACTATGTTCATTTTTTACACTAAAACCTGTACACACGGTACTGCATGAAATTTTAATTTGAAATTCTTTAAAAAATTGTCATTGTCGTTTTCTCCAGAAACTTTAATAATTAGTTTTTTAATACGATTATGTTAAAAGTCAATAAACTAAATCGTTGGATCTTTAAAAAATAAAATAATTTATTTTGAAAACTTGTAAACACAATAAAATTAATTTCAGCAACAAACGCCAACAGTAAACATCATAAAATCTACCAATCTTAGAAAGTGGAAATAATATTGAGAATGAAATAAAATTACGTTTTTTTATGTTCGTACATTTTCCTCGCGTACAAATAAATTCTTTGAAAGATAAAAGATACATCACATAAATATAAACGCACGATATGTACCTGTCTCACTTCAAAAAATAGAAACTTTGTTTAATGATTTGGAACACCTCTACTCTTGCATGTTTTGACAAAGTAAAACTGCGAATAGTTTTGACGATTTTCATTTATATGAACTATTTAGTAACGTCGACGTTATTACGGTTATTACTATTATCAACATCTTGATCAAAGCGGTATTTATAGAACACAATTTAGAAAATGTCTTTATCGTCAAATGCAATTTCTTAATAATTTTCGAGAAACGTACCATATACAATTACAAAACAACTCTGTGTTAATTAAGAGATTAAATGGTTTAGGTACAAATGCTGTCGCACATTGTTTCTTTTTTTGTAATGTAATTAACATCTAGAAAATTAAAGTAAATGCTCACGTTATCAATTGAAGAATATAGAGGATGTATTAGCAGGAAAGGGCGGTATGATTATGAATACAAATCTACAGGTGAATGTTAAAGATTTCTAACACGTGAGGCACATTTAAATATGCGTTAATGTATTTATTTATTAAAAGCTGAAAGGAATCGTTTATGCCCTCGAACGAATTTGAGTACCGAGGGCCGTGTAGGCTCATCGGGCGAAAACGATTTATGTCTGACCAGACGACCACTTTCTATAATTTTCTGTGAATGTTGTAATGACAAATTTATTTAACGAAAACTTGATAATAACACATAAGAGCACTAGTAGCCCATGGGCATAAAATACTATTTTCAGCCAGCTTTATGTAGGCAGAACGTAATCATCATTACTCGATGAGACATAAAAGTTTATATTTATTGATAGAACAGCGTTGGCATTTCCGCAAATTGAAGTAAAATTGTAATTAATGGCTTATAAATCGAGCACAACAATTTTATCATGTAGGAACGTTCACGTACCATTTATGGTTCAATATTTATGAAAATGTGAGACTATTTATAAAGGGCAATCGATAGCTTTTCAGAAGTGCTCTTTTAGAATAATCTTTATTGAGTAACAACTGTAAATTAAGTGTTCGAGGGAGTATTAGATTTTCGCCAGGTCGTTTTTACATTTTACAAATGTTCTCAAATGGCCTCAATTACAGTCTGATTTCTACTACTAAATCCCTTTCTACATATTGAAGTGTTCTTGATTTTATGGTCGAATCTCTTTAACTCGTTTTGCTTTTGTGAATACTTTCGTTCAACATTCAGGCTTATCGATTATCATAAAACTACAAATACTGATTATTACTTTACCCACAATATGTTGTAGTCCATTCAGAAACTAATCATTCAATGGCAATTTTTAAACTAGAAAATTAAACTTAAATTAAAAGTAAATAGTGAACTAAACACCATCTAAGGAACATTTTAACAGTTATCTTCCAATAATAATCTGTAAGTATCGGTTGTAAAAAAAAATGCTCGCCTTAAGCTCAGCCCGGAAGTTGCTGCTCAGTCTTTGAAGAATCATTTTCCGGTCTTGTAACATAAATAAATATTACGCTCAAGCTTATCTAATTAGAACACAAAATTCAGAATAATTAATTCAATATCAAAACTTTAACTAATCCTTTTTAAAATTATATATGTCACTATTTGTCACTTCAACTTTTTATTTAATTACATAATAATACTGTGAGATTTTTAATATAATCAAATGTATACCTATTTTTGTAGAATTCTGATGATGACTCCAATAGTTGTGTGAGTGAAACTAATTAAAAAAGGTAAAAGGACATGCAACAACATGTAGGTTATATCAAAAGATGTCAGAAGGTGAAATGTTACATGGACTTAGGTTGTTTCTGCATAATCATATAGTAAGTTTACAAAATGTGATTATTAAAGCAGAGAGTATACAGAACAGGAAGACACTCCACTCAGCAAAAGTAAAATGTAAACTAAATTTTTTTCTAAAATAAAAACAATTGAAAAAGTTAGGAGTATTCGTCTTTTTGAACGGTAGGTCAAACTGGAATTCCCCTCCAAAAAGTCTGGGCTTCTTCATTTTAGTCTACAAACTTTCTTGACAAAAAATTGGAACTTTTCCTTCGAGGATAGCCGGATTTACTGGAAAATCTATTGTCTTTACTCCTCTCCTTACTGCAGCAGCGGAAAAGTATTAGTGAAAAGCCCAATATATTTTTTGGATATAATCACACATTTGCCACTTTCTGGACTAAAAACAAGAAGTATTGAAATTTTGAGATTTTAAACGTTCTTTTACAATTCTAAGCAATGATCCGCCAGAGGTTTCCACTGAAAATACATCTTTCTTGAAGTGTCTGCTCTACCAATTCCGAAAGTCTTTAATATGGAGGAACTCTACTAGTTGAACTGTGAAGTTATGTTTGGCGGAAGAACTTACTAATAATCTCAACATATTCTTTTAGCGTATACACATTGTCTGTTTTCTTTAACATACGCTTTATCATTCTAAAGTTCATGTCGGAAGGCAAAAATGAATGCCCACAAAAAATAACTTTAATTTTCTGGAACCGTCCAGAGTTCACAAGGGCTGAGCAAAAACGGACTACAGCATGATTTCTATTTTGCATGAAGCAATTATCGCAAAAGTAATATTATCATCAAAATAGCTGTCAAAGTACTCCAACAGGAATGAGCATACTTTATTTTAGCTTTTCTTTGCTTGGCCTTTATGGTGAATAAAAAAACTGTTAAAGAAGCTGATGTGTGCTTTACCAGATAGCCCTCTACTGGCTTAGTGCAGAAACCACCTTTTAGCGAGAGAGTGCAGAAGCAACCTAAGTTGTAGGCTTAAGGTTACCATAATTTTTTGATGAGGGACATTTGTCCCAATATTCTTCTGAAGATGCCTATCCGTTACAGATATTAGCGAGCAGAATTGCTATACGAACTTTATCTATTGATGCACTTAATAAGCCCATTGATGACGTATTAAACCACGCTTGAAGGTTTTTCAAATATGATGTTGTTTGTCTTCCTACACTCATCTTCCCTTGTATTTTGACTTGGAGTATAACCTGTAAAAGGCGATATCTTTCAAGATTCCTCATGATGTGGCGAAGATATTCAAGTTTCCGCTTCTTAACTTGGTACAAGATTTGTTTCTCTATTTTCATTCTACGGAGCACCTCATCGTTACTAATATGATCCATTCATAACATTTCTAGAATGCGACGGTAGAGCTAGAGTTCAAATACTTCTAATTTTTGACAGGATGTTTCAGACAAAACCCATAGCAACTTAATATTTGCACTTTGGTGGTTTAAGGCACATCTCTACTTTTGAACAAATTCTGAACTTCGTCATTTCAAGGAGTACGGCGGGGGTTGTTTTAACTCGGTATTTTATCTCAACCGAGTAGTCCCATACTTCATTAACATTTGTTCCCAACTAATTTGAGTTAGTTATTTGTTTTTCATGCGTTTATTTTTAAAAATGGTCATGAATTTGGTTTTTCTTATATTCACTATATGCTGCCCATACCTTCTACAACTCCGTTCAACATTAAACCGGCAAAAAAATAGCGTCTTTAGTAGTGTCGCTTATTATGCTATATAGTATATAGTGTTAAACTTTCTTGAGCTGTTCTTGCTGCCCAAAAACTCATGTAAAGAGTTTTTTTTGTAATATATTTTGCGGTAATAAATTGTTTTTTAGTTCCTTTGATCTTGGTGCACTGTTTTCAGCAGGAAGTTTTTCTAGCAGAATTTTGCAAAAAAAATCCCGATTTGTCTGCATTAAGGATTTCTTTAGAGTATAGACCTCGTGTATCATTCAAAGATTTTGCTTAGAATACTGAAACACCTTCCGAATTAGTGATTCACACGATACATTTTTTTTAAATAGATTCGAACCTGCTACTTTTCTTTACTCTAAAACAACATAAATAAAGTTGTGGAAGGTACGTTTCATACTGTTGTATGTGGCTCACTTTCAGTGTCATGTTTGTGTTTCGGTGTAAAAGCAAATTTTATAACCCATAAAACATGCGAGGAACAAGTACATCACAGAGTAACGTGAACACGACAAAATAGCGTTTATAGAGAAGTTCGAATTAGCTTCAAAAAGGGTTATCAAGATTTTAAATAAAAATATTCGTACACCATTAAAGTCTAAGGACAAACTGTATGAAAGATTTTCTATACTCTGATCAATCAAAAGAAGATGGCCCCGGCATTGTGATTTGAAAGCAATAGTCAGAAAAAAGTGTCTAAACTCTTCTGTTATTATTGACTACAGTGAGGCTCTAGAGTTTGGCATTTTTTTTCAGAAATGAAGATTAGTTCTCTACAAATTAATCTTCTCTCACAGTTCATTGATACCACGATAAAAAAACCTCAAAAAAAATCGACATTATTTGTGAAGACATTGTCTGTTTTATCCAGTCTTCTTTAACAAGTTTACTTTTGTTCAGAAAAGCATTATGGTGAAATTAGCTGTGGTATTAGAATTATTCGAATGTAGTAATTCAGAAACACTAAAGGTTGTAGGGGGTAAAAAGTATAACTGGGATGAGTTGTTGGGAAAAATCACAGTAGCAAGGGCTGGAGAAAAAAATGGAAGGAATATTGACAATGTTTGTTGAAGTTTAATTGGAATTTAGGAATAAGAATTTCTTTGGTTATGTTATTTGTTGAACCAGATCTCGATCTTAAAGTCTTTTACCACGTCATTTCTCTTTTCATTTAGTGCTAAACCTATTTTTTCTTCTTCTCCTGCCTTAATTGTTTTGGATTTCGTTTTATTTATATTCATTCCATTTTCATAGCTTTCCGCTCAGTTTCATATTTACGATTTTTTAAGAACAAGTTATTTGTTGTTTTTTAGACTTCTTTTCTTCTAACCCACTCCTTTCCTTTTTAATATATCCATATTCTTTACATTATCAAGTGCTTTTTGTACTATAAACTTTATAAGATTCAGTCACATACCTGCTTCTTCTACATGTTTTTTTCAGTTTTATCAGGATCTCCACTACTAACATGAAGGCAATAGTGAGATGTTCCTTACACGTGATGATTCCTTATTTTTTTATGGTTTTTACGAAAGATTCTGACTACTTTCTACTCTACCATATGTTATTGCGCAGTCGGACTAATTTATTTCTGTAAAGTTTGTACATTACTCAAGTGCATTCTATCATTTCTTCTTACATTTGGTTTTAAAAAATTTGCTACATTTTCTTTAATTCTAAGTTTTTGTTTAAGAGGTTTTTTAGTGGCTCTCTTTATATATGACCAAGGTTGACTGGATTAGACTTTTAAACTAATTTTTTGCCGTACATCTAACCCTCTCAACATACAATAGTGAATAAAAGTGGAAGTTTTGTGCTCAAGGTTGGAAAAAAACACAAGAATAGAAGAACAATATCACGATTAAGAATATTAATGCACGGATAAGAGCAAAACCAAATGTTCAATAACAAGACCTACCTTACTTTGTTTTGGTTTTGGCTTTTCGCTATACCTTTTCACTTTATCGTGTTTTTCTCTGAACTTCTTTGATGCGTGTCTTCCTTTGTTATTACAATATCTTTAACATTCTTGCATTCATCTGTAAACTATACCTTTTTCTTGTTTTCTCAGTTCAATATTCAATGTATGTATTACTTTATTGAATCATCACCATAATTAATTAATAAATGGTATTTACGTTATAGAATCACGTAATAATAATCAAATCCCTTAAAAAAGGTTTTGCTCAAAAATATGTGCAAAACAAAATCTATCAATTTGACGAAACTGTAAAACGCACCATAAGCGATGACGTCAGTACCTCTATTAACATGCGTAGTTTAGGTTTTTTAAAATGTCGTTTTGATTTTGATTGTTTGCTATTTGCCAAACCCCCAAACTAATCATTAATTTAAATAAGAAATATAATTGAAAACCGCTTCGCGCTATATTCACGATAAAGGTTGTGACGTCAAGACAATGAGACAGTGTTTTGTGTATTTGAAATAATGCTGATACTTTTCCTAAAGTTTTTTTAACAAGCAATTACATGTTCTGTAAAATTTATACATTTAATTTTAAGACTATTTTAGGCGTTATCACAATATTTCAACGGTTTTTTATTTTTTGTAAACACTCTTATTACATTTTTACTAAAATTATTATTAAGAATATCATATGTAAATCAACTTTAAGTCTAATATATGACTGTCATAACTATATTGCAATCTGAAAATTAAATAAACGTACACCTACAATATAGAATTTATAAAAAGATTTATAACAAGGTGTGTCTAGCAAATAATAAAAATTTAAAAAAATGAAATTGGATTTATGCTTATCAGTAGATATTTGTAGATTTTAATAATATTAATTCACAAAGAAAAATTTAATTTTAATTTTAAATTTTCTATATTTGTTTAAGGTAATTATAAAGTAACGATTCTTTTACGGAAGGTAAAATTGTCGTAAAAGGTTTAACGAATAAGAATATAACAATAGTAACAATAGACAAAGATGAATTATTCACATCATCAAATTTTTGTGATCTAAAGATGGCAAAATTTCATAGCCAAAAATAATTAAAATATTAACGTACCAATATATCCATAGATCTAACTATTTCACGAATGGAAAACCGTAATTGTTTAAGGGCTACAATTTTTCCTCTCGTTTGTAATGATAACTACGCTTTACCCGGAATGTTGCAGTTTAGCAATGCGATACATTAATATTGTGGTAATAAATAAATATCCATTGATGAGTTTATCGGTAGTAATCGGGTCCTTATATTACAATGGCATTGAAGGAATACTACAAATTTGTACTCGGCAGATTATCTTTGCAATGACTAAAATTTTCTAAAATTTTTGACCTTTTGTGTCACTTTCTAGTTTTAATTGATAACGATGTTCTTCATAAAATATTGAAAATGAAATAATTTATGTTGCTTTACTTAATAGTTCGATCAGATTAGTTGGAAGAAAGAAGGACTCCACATTGCTAAAGGTCGTGCATAGTTTTAATAGTATCCTATGTTTATTTTTTTTCTGTAAATCAACCAATAACGCACGATAATTATTTATTAATTTTATTTTAAAACTATAATTAGTTTTGAAAAAAAAGAAAACGTATCAAGCTTACGGATATCGAATGCAATATCGGATTGCGATCCATAAAATTCTGATGTCTTTTGTACCATTAAAATATACTACTTTCTCTAGCTACGGAGTTCATAAAAAATTGCAATTTACTTTATCCTTTTCAAAGGCCTCTCTACTTTATTTTTACGAAAAGAATCGACCGTTTAAGTTTTTGCACTATTTTAAAAATATTTCATCTTTGTATTATAAAATAAAAAATTTGAAGCTGGAATTTTAGAATACAATGACAAAAACTCTAGACAAAAAATATATATAAATAACATAATATATATATATATAGTTCGTAGGCTCAAGGCGATGAACTAATTTCAAGATTTAAAAGACAATTTGTAGACCGTATTAACAATGAGAAATGCGTTGTGATGTGGTGCGAGATAAAAATTCAAATCTCCTTTGCCCAATTATTGATTAAAAATTAGAAACACTAAGCACACGAAAAATATTACACGTTAAAGCTGTTAAGATAAAATTAAACCAATAATTAAATACTACCGATAAGAATAGAACATTTTATTCTTATCGACAGTGAGTGAATATTAATTTATACTTTATCAGTTTTACACAAAGGCACCAAAACACACTCACTTCTCTATTATTGTACCCATTTCGTGTTGTTGCCAAATTTATCAGTTCGAATTACATTGTAAGTTTAGTTGCCTAAATTATAAATAAAAGGTGTCCGTTTATTTAATTTGCAGATTGTATGTACAACAAAAAGAGTTTTTCCACGTCATACTTAGAAAACGGGCGTTTTTTCTCTACAAATAGTAAGGACAATTGGTTTTGCCTCACTAGCGAGAAAAATAATGTCGTGTTACAAAAATGCCTCTTTAAAAAAATGTAAGAATGTGTCATTAGAACTATATGCGCCTAGTACTTAGTTAAACAATTTAATTTAGTGTTCAATCAGGTTTGTTTAATTTAAAATTTTATATTTTGGCTTTTAAAAATTGCTACCCTACATTTATTGGTTTGAATTACGCGGCTACGCTATGACAGATTGAAACCACACCGATAATACAGAATACGGTAGCGAGACTATTGGGACCCACCTATTATCAACTTTTGCTTTTACGTACGAAAATGCGACGAAATTCTCTAACAATAAGTTACGTTTATAATAAATATTACTTCTTTCATTAGGTTGTTTTTTTAGAGAATGTGTCACTTTAATGCCTCACTCGCTATGCTCGTGAGGCAACTCGAGCTCGAGTGGGAAAAAGGATCGCTTTCCTCACTATTTCGGTCTTCCGTCCATAATCACTGAATTTGCGGAAACACCCCTTTTCTTAGTCTAGTCCGGCGAAAAGTTACTAAATGTTGTCAATATGACATTACACTCATGGCACTGAAATCAGTACAATCCTTATACTGAAATATGTAAATCAGTAGATTTTATTGCCTTTTAAACGCAAACACTGAAAAAAACACGTATTTTAGTATATGCCAAATGACACCGTGTTGCCAAATGGCATCACCAACCGAAAATGTTTTGTTATAGTAATATTTGAAAATTTCAGTTTCAACAAATTTGACTATTTGTCAGCCCAAAAACTCATGTGTATCACGTGGCCAGGTACTGTTTTTGCGAGTGCTCGGAAAAGGTCAGTTTCTGGCCTAGTGATACAACGAACTACTTTTGAAGTGGCTATACTCCAAAATACTTGCTAAACGCCCTTCCTCTAACCATTTCAATGTTGCTTTCTGCAATGAATTTTCTCTTAGTATATTTATTTAAAGCGTCGTTAAACAAATGTTGTGTACGTACGCCAACGCCAAAGTACTACTTTGTTGAACTCGCCCGTTGCTCGCCTCCTTCGTTTGCAATTTCAGGCTCGCCCAACAAAATAGTTTTTTTCAGTTTTTAGCATACACATAACTATTCTGATTTTTAATGAAAACAATTTTCATCAACTTAATTTAATCTTTTATTGAAAACAAAAATGAATTTGTAATAGATGAGATAATAAGAATTATAACAAGAACAAAGATATTTTGCAAAAGATTTTAAAAATTAAATGATTCTTACAAATTAATTTGCATTTTACATTAGTTTTAAAACATTGAATTTTAAATTAACTCAAATATATTTTTAAAAAACCTGCATTTTTCGATTAATGACATTCCTAGATTTGTCGCTTTTAAACAAAAAAGTTGTGTATCATTAAATTGTACTTATTTTGACTATATACAGAGTGCGTGGTGAGTAAGTTTTTCAATCTCTGATTAACTTTCGGTTAATTTCTAAGGAAACAATTGTGACAATTATCACCATAACAGTAAACCCAAAATTAAAATTAATCAATGATTGAACAAGTGGCCGTTAATCACTTTGTTCAGTAGTTTTTAACAGAAAAAATGCCAGTGTCTTTTTTCATATTCATGTTTATTAATTATATTGTTATTGTCAAGTTCTTCTTCTGAACAAGACTGTTTACCAATGATTCGTATATTATAATTAGAAAAAATAACAAAATTAAAATCAATGCACTAGAAGATGTACCGAAAGAATGTATTTGGATATTATATAATTTTTTGTCACCCTGTACCTGAAGACGGATATCTTCCAGACACAAGTTTATAATAACACTTTACAAATTAAAATTTATAATAATATGTAATTAATAAAATCAACGATTTATCAAAAAAACATAGACTTACGTCCTTGTTCTAAATGCAATTAAATTATAAATGTTAATTCTACGCATAATTTCAGTTACAACAAGTATTTATATATTCTAAAGTATTTGATACGAAACTGAATGTTATGTACATTATTACAATACTTATTTGGTTACCAAGGCTGTAAAGTATGTACTTTAACCGACAATAAATTTTTTTGAATATGTTATAAACAGTTTTGTAAGCACCTACAGGTAAAAGGAGGAACTCGTTTATTAAAAGAAGATTTTTTTGTTTCTCATTAAGTTACCTAGAATATTGAACTGTGTACTTGAGTTGAAACGCATAAATCCAATTAATTAGTTACTACTCACAGAAAAAATTATATATATATATATATATATATATATATATATATATGCTGCTGTTCGAAACCAGTTTTGTTCATAAAACATCGAAAAAAAAAAAGAAAATACGAGAATGTGAATTACCAGATTAAAATGATTTGAGAATATATGCCTATACAAGATGTAAACCTTAATTACATGCAATTAATAATTTAAATATATACATTTTAACGTTGCTTTAGCAACAAGCAAGAAAACCTAATACGAAATTACGATTGAAACATGATTCGAAAAGTTAATGGTGTGGCCCAACTTGCGTGACAACTATATATAAATTACTTATTCAAACGAACTTCTACATATAAATTTATTCAAAATAACGAAACTATTTGCCTGTAGAGCGCTAATAATAGAATATTTTAAACAATACAACATGTTGCTTACAAATATTTAAAAGTTCAAAAAAATATATTTTACATCAAAAAACGTGACAAGATTAAACATTTATAATGTAGTTACTAGATACTGTAGCGTATCTTGTACATTTTTGTTAAATTTATAAGTAATATGTTAAAAAATTCAGTTACTTAAATGACACGAAATGTGCATAAGTAAACTTTGTAATGCATTGTATTTCCAAAAGTTTCACGACCTAAAATTACATTTGTAGTCTTGTATTGTAGAATAGTGACAATTCATTATTTACTGTTAAAATGCCGTGGCTATTGATTAAGCGACTTGGCGCACCATCAAGTATGTAGATTGAATCTATTTGTTACAACTTTCTACAATACGTTAATTTAATCAGAATGAATTTGATAGTAAAATTATAATCTTTCAACTGTTGATCATTTCTTTCATAATTATTGTGTCACAAGGAACCGTGGTAAATTTTTAAAGAGACTTGGATTATTTGCACTATGTCTACTAAGTAGTGGAAAACGATGCAGTCAACAAAGTTGAGTTAATATACATAGTAACGTGTGTTTTTAAAATCCGGCGCTACAATTTAAGTTTTTTTGGGCGACAAACAAATTGAATTGTATAATGAAGGTGGGTTCACAATCACAAACTGTCAACACAGGATTTTATAAGACACAATTTACTAATCGTCTGTGTTCATTTGAAGTACATATCAGTTTATGTACATTGCTTTTAATATATTAGGTATTACTATTACATCAAACAAATATATTTATGAACATGTTCTTAATTTTTATAGTTTGATAGATTTTCGTTCAATTTATTATTTCGGTTTGCACGTTAATGTAATAGAAAATTTATCATTTTTAATAACAAAGGCTTTACATACTTAGTTGAAAATCCCATTATTAAAAAAAAGCGCCTAAATTGCTTTTTAATAACTTCGTAAAACTTACAAAAATAACTTTCAGACATTTTATCGCCTATTTTTATTAATGTATTTTAAATGGCGATCATTA
Source organism: Abscondita cerata (assembly GCA_030710515.1). Lineage (NCBI taxonomy): Eukaryota > Metazoa > Arthropoda > Insecta > Coleoptera > Lampyridae > Abscondita > Abscondita cerata. The sequence goes on from JALBCR010001911.1 coordinate 72,276, forward strand.
ATTTCAATTAAAGTTCGCCAGTTTAGAATAAAAAAATTACAAGTCGTAAAGTTCTCGCATACTTTTCGACGAATTTTTGAAAAACCTATACGTGAAGTATGCACGAACTTATACTACATAATACACATATAATTTTCTTTTTTTTTCCTCCATATCGGAAAGTGAAAGCATTTTCTTGTTCAACATATCCGTACGATTTAGAACAGAGTGTGAGAACAGTAAAAGTCAGAAATCAGCTCGATAAAAGGTTAATAGCACTTTCATCGAAATCAATGGGCAAACGCTTTTTTTTGTAGTTCCTTATATGCTACTAATCACAAATATCAACGTAACTACGTTAAGCAATCAAATCCGTGCAGAATGTGCTTCCTGGATATTAAATGATATTAAGGTGACTTGTATATTTTACATTGACGCAAGGTCAGTAATGTATATATAGCAAAGTGTCTGGAAACACAATGTCATTAATCTTAGTGTAAGTTACGGTAGGACATGGTTGAAATTGCGCTGTGTCATGCACTATCTGTATTCTGTTACCGTTTAACAATACATGCTGGTTGTTGAGTGGGTCATGGACTTTCTTAAATTCCATTTCAGTTTTGTTTTCCTGCACAATCATCTGGAACTGTTACATTAATTTTTCAGGAAATCAGCTGCCCAATTTGTGTTTGCTCCACATAAACTTAATTTCCTTTATTTGTACAAAAATAACGGTTTTTTCTTTAATTTCTAAGAAATCTATTGAAAAGAAAATATATAACTCAGTATACGTCATGTTGGTATATAGCAGCAATAAAACTGTTTATGGTGTATTTATTTAAGGAAGGCAGAAGTCGGCGTATAGAATTGACAGTATAAGATTTATAGACGACCTAAGTTCGTCATGGTCAGGTATTTCGAGCACATTCCGAAAGCAAAAAAAATACTCTTTCCAACTTTCGTAAAGAAATCGTTGCGTCGGATTAGTATTGAACGTTTACCGGTAAAACGTGTACGATGTAATTACATAAATTAGTGGTTTTTTCGTGCGGCAGATAATTAGAGGAATTATCTACTGTCATAAATTCCACAGGTAGTTATTATAAATAGTTTAGATTGTTTCGCATACCTACTGCTTTAAATGAATTTTGGTTTTTAAATTTATAGTGCTGTAATAATTACATGTCTCTACAGTGTGACCAATAAAGTCCGAATTTTTTTTATTAAATTAAAAATTTGATATCAAGATCAAAAGAAGAAAAAAAGGTAATACGCATTATTCTCAAATAATAATTTTCTACCAAAAAAAATTTAAAACTATTTCTCAAAATACCTAAAAAAGTTATTAGAAAATTTTTTTTAAACGCAAAATCAGTAGCACAACATAATTTTTTGTAAATTGCAAACCTGTTGTAAAGTAAAATTTAATCAAAAGATATAACTTCTTAGTTTTTATAACATGATCCGTACTAAGTATGATATTTTTGTTCAAGACTTTTCGTATCCTACAATAAAAGGGAGTTATTAAGTTTTCTACTCTAGTTAGTTATTATTAAAATTATATTAATTTTTATTTCTGCTAATTATATTTGTATTGATTGTTGTAATTGAAATTTTATCTCTTATTGGGCTAAATAAATGTAATACTTATTTTATGAACAGGCTAAAAATAAAGTAAGCTTTGCATCACATTCACATCTGATTAAATTTTAATACTCTATTTGGATTTTGTAGAAAAATGCTCATTTAAAATGGTTGTAGTTTAAAGTCTGCAATAAAGTATTATAAAATTTTGAATTAAATTTAACCGTGTTGCAATTTCCATAAAATGGACAAAAATTAGAATTAAATATGCGTTTTCTATTTTAACAAATAATTCGCATCATTCTTTTTTGTTCAATTTTTATCTTGGTAGAAGCACAAATTGTCACTCAAATTTGGAAAAAAAAATACCATGTGATGGGGATTTTCTGGTAAAATAAATTTATTCTTACACAGTGGTAAGTTCTTTTTTGAAATATATTTTCATACACTATAACATTCCAAATTCATATTGAACTTGAGTAACTTTTAATGTTGACTACATGTGTCAATAATTCTACACAACAAAATGTATGATATTATACCAGAAAGTCAGAAATTAAAATTATGTATTTACTACAAATCAATGGGTTAAAACCGTTTTAAATAAAGCTTGTTTAAAAAAAGAATGACCCCATAAAATTTAGTTAAAAGTAATTTAAATAACTACAGGTAAAAATCAATTGATTTTAAGTCATATTTTAAAATACAAGTACGGCCCTGTAAAGTATCAATTTAAATTTGGTTGTTTCTTATTACTTCAGAAGAAAAATTCTGAAAATTTGTATAGTAAAATACGTCATTATGGTACACAATTTAATGTTATTTTTAAAAAAATATTAAGTTGTGTCTTAGATACCGCGGTAACTGTAAGGTTATAATTTTAAAACAAATGTAAATCTTAGAAATTTTGATCACCCTGTACGAAATTTAGAATAAGCACTTTATCACGGACAAAAAGTTTTTTTTCAATTTTTTTCGTTAGTGTAATATTTTTCGAGAAAAATAGTTTTTTGTAATGTCTGCGAGTCGCATACGAGAGAAGAACTGTGAAATAAAATAGTCCTGTACTATTTAATACTATTTCAAATACAACACAAATATTTGATTAAATTGGAGAAGAACAGCGCTGGCATGTGTGGAGTCACAAGGGTAGCATTTTGAGCATCTCTTGTAGATGTAAATATATAAATTTATAAAATAAAAAAATCTGGGTTTTATACTTTTTTTTTAATGACAACTTCACCATTACAATTTTCGATTCGAAAAAACAGACATTGAATAAAACGATTTTTCTCGAAAACTATTACACCACCAAAAAAATTGAAAAAATACTTTTTTGTCCATCATAAAGTAATTATTCCAAAATTTGTACAAGGTAATCAAAATTTCTAAAATTAACATTATTTTAAATAATAACCGCACAACTACCCCGGTATCTACGCCATTACTTGATTTTTTAAACAATCGTTAAATTGTGCACCATAATGATGTATTTTACCATATACATTTTTAAATTTTTTTTATTTCATTTCTCAGATTAAAAAATCAATTTTAAATTAAAACTTTACTGGACCTTAAGTAATCCTAACTTTTGGCAAACCCTGTATTTTTATCTGTATAAACGTTGTTGAACACACAATTAACCAATTGTGAAAAAGTAACAAAACTTAATTGAACATTAAATGACTGTGTTTCAATAAATGTAAATGAACGATCTAGCATTTGAAGTATCTGGTTTGGTATTGCCAAGAATCACTTCAAATCAAATCAAAATCAAATCAAATCAACTTTATTTGTCCACTAGAACAATGGAATGTTATAGGACACGTCATAAAAATTGCGTACAATAAATACATATTAAAAGTTAGGTTATTTATTTATTCGTATGGGACATTATACAAATATTGTATTGTGATGTAAGTGTTATGTATGGTGTCCCAGAAAATCAGTATAAACCTGTATAGTGTGGTGAAAAACCGTGTGCAATAGTGGATTGGTTTGTCTTGGCAAAGCATTTACTTCAAGGTTTAGGAAAACCACTAAATCCTATACATGCCAACCATTACCCATCCTAGTAGTTACATGTAATAATATTAATTAAGTGTGTAAACATTATAGAAGGTAAATAAGAACATAATATATAACAGCACAGCCATTGCAGTTAGGTACAGTTAAAATACACAGTCAAATTCTCTATTGAGTAAAATGCATTAGCAGCTAAAATATCACAGATTATCTTTTTTGAAAGTTTTGATTTTATCAATAGGTTTTGATATTATGAGGTAGTTTATTGTAGAGTACACATCCCATATAGTTAGGACGTGTATTGCATGAATAAAAGTGTTTTTCAAAAAAAAGTTACCAGTCGATTTCATCACCAGGAATCACTCACGTGGCGCCCCCTACAACAAATTGTAGAATAATACATAAAATAATGTTCTTGGTTTAAAGTTATGCTTCTATGCCGATTTTGATAAGAATTGATAAATTTACAGTAAATTTATTAACAAAAAAAGAAAAAATATTCATTTAACGCTCTGTATTTTTTCCACAGCAATATTTTATTGAGGAATATTGGGTTCATATGGTCATATTTTAGCCTAAATAACTCGCCCTTAGTCTGTGTCCCAATAGTTATGAATCACCCTGTATACATGCACGTCAATGTTAATATTGTGTGTTGTGTTTAATAAAAGTATTTTTACACGACCCACTTTTTTTTAATTTAAACATTATACAAAGAGTTCTTTTCTGTAATATAAATGTAGCTGTGTAGGAGTTGCCCCAAAAAATAATACCGTATCTTATAATTGAAACTAAATTTAAAAAATAAAATAATTTAACTGTTTTGGTACTTACTACCAGCCTTTTAAGTGCAAAACACACGTTGCTCAATTTTTTACTAATACAATTAATGTGAAGTTTCCAATTCAAACACAGATCAATGTAACAACCGAGTAGCTTAAAACGGTCTACTTGCTCAATTGTAGTTTCATTAATGTTTAGGTACAGGCTAGATGAGGAATTTACAGCTAAAGGATAAAATTGCATTAAATTTTGAATTTTTAAAATTTGTTAATAATCTGTTGTGGTTAACATATGAACATAGTTTATTTAAATTAATTTTAGCAACAGATAGAAGTTCTTTTTCTGTCTTTTCACTAATAAGTAATGTTATATCATCTGCATAACAAGTAATATGGCATAACACTACATTCTGTATATCATTTAAATATAATAGAAACAAAAGTGGTCCCAAGATACTGCCTTGTGGAACACCTTTTTGAACCGTTACTTCTTTAAACTTACGTTTATTAAAATATACATATTGCTTTCGGTAAGTATGATTTAATAAAATTTTTGAGTTTTACCACGTAGTCCAAGAACCTCTAGTTTTTTAATTAATATATTATGATTCACGCAATCAAAAGCTTTGAACAAATCAACAAAAATTGCTGTAATAACAGTAACCTACAAACCAACACCGTTCAACTCTACCACACCTACTAATCAACACCGTTTACCCTAAATCACATGAAAACATGTAATTTTTTTTAAGAAAAAAATTTTAATAACTGTAACCTACCAACAAACATCGTTCACCTCCCATCACATCTACCCACCAACACCGCTTACTTCAAACCACATGAAAACGTCTAATTTTTGTAAGAAGAAAATTGTAATAACTGTAACCTACCAACTAACACTGTTTCCCCCCGATCACACCTAAAACCAACCCTTTTACCCCGAATCAAATGAAACCATGTAATTATTTTAAAAAGAAAATTGTAATAACTGTAACCTATCAACCAAAACCGTTCACCCCCGATCACATCTACCAACCAACACCATCTACCCATAATTACATGGAAACATGTAATTTTTTTAAGAAGATAACTGTCGCATCCGATGTACAAACTAATTTCGTACATTCAATGTATTCTTAGTTGCTGTACATCCGATGTACTGCTAGTCACTAGGTTAATTAAAACAAATGTACGTGAAAAAAAGCTTGTTTTTTGAATTGTTATTATGAGTGTAATTTTTTAAAGGAAAAATTGTAATATTTGTAACCTACCAACACTGTTTACCCCGATCACTCAACACAACTAAATTGTTAACAAACAAATAATCTTTTTAATACCCACTTAAAATTTTTGTCGTTTTTTGTTTTCGTAATTTTTTTATGAGGGATGAAAGTACCGAGACAAAGTAGTGGAAAAGACTGATGAGAAAGTAGAAAAATATGCGGGGTTGAAAATTGCAGGAGAAAGTACGCGTGAAAAGTACTTGGAAAAGATTCGGGGAGGAAGGGTATTTTAGAGAAGAAAGTGCACGAGGAGGAAAGTACGCGGAGAATAAAGTGTGGATACGGTTTTTGTATAATTAAGACTTTTTATTAATTTATATTAAAAGCATAATTGTAATAATGAGCCTGGTCTTGTAAAAGTAAGTAAATACAAAACTGTATGGCGGTAAGGAATGAGCAACAGTAACACCTAATGAAGCATGTGATTTAATTTTTATTGAAGATGGAATTGTTGGCGAGTGACTTCTTGGAGATCTTGAATGTCAATCAAATCAATTTCTTAATAATTTATATTATACAAATTCATAAATTATTGAAATTAAATTACAATAAACCTAAGCGTATGCTTCGAATAAAATCCGTCAAAATCAAAATCATGTTTTAAAAACAATTGTTAGGAAATATTGCAAAATGCAACAATTTCGGAATTAAAACTAAAATTTTTCAATCATAATAGTTCCACTAATGCCAACACAAACACTAATCCAACCGATCCTCGCGCACATAAAAATTGAATAGACTATAGCTACATTTTGAAGTAGGTATAAACAAAATTTGGCCCAGTTGTTTTCTGAGAATTCAACTAACCTATAGTCAAACTGCTGTTAGTTTGTTTATTACCATTGGACGTACTGCACATAGAATGTCCAACAGTTTTTTATTATTTATTTTACATTGGATGTACTGCAGTTAAAACGATTTTTTTCTGCATAAGATTGCAGACAAATATTCACAAATTGTCGCTCCAGCTTTAGTAGAAAAATTTAAAGAATGGGCAAAATGCATTTAGACAGCCTTCTTCTTAAATGGGCTTATATAAATTGTTTAATTTTAAAATTTGTGCAAATTAGATCATATTAGAGGTTTGTCAAATTTTATGATGTTAATAGATATTAGTCCCGTTCTTCTCCGTAATGGTAACATAATTTTCAAAAGTATGGATTTTAACAAAAAACACTCAGATACAAAAAACATAAGTATCTTTGAAAAAATTAGTAATAACTATAAATATTAAAAAATTTTTTTGTGTTGTTCTGAATACTTTGAGAAAGAGAAACCCCACTTTTTACAAACTTCTTTACACTTTTTTTGGAAAATCTAAGGATTTAAATCCCACAGTATCATTTGTTGAAACGCAAACATCTGTAGAACACAATAACCGAAAATAATCTGTTAAACAACAAATCGTCATAGTACTCCTACGCAAAAATTTAGCAAATGGAAACAATTTATTGTAAAGAGAACTCAAAGAAAATAATTCTTGAAAAAAGCCTCTAAGAAGAAAGGAAAAGAGCGGATCAACAATGTAATGTATACAAAATATGTCTCTTCGGTAACTGATACATTTAAGTGTGGTATCATTTTCGTTCTGTAACCGATTTTTGTATACAGGGTGTCCCAGTTAAAAATAACTACATGGGGATTTCGAAACGGTAAGAGATACAATGCTGGTTAAATGGGAAAAAGTTGGGGGTATTCTGAGCCCAATCAGATGTTGTATTAAAATTAAAAATATCTACAGGGGTGTTCAAAATATCAAGTAAAAACTTAAATTATGGTTTTAAAAATTGAAATACCTTCGCCATCTTGTGAACAAATTTGATGAAATTTGGTAGTATTTTATAAACAACTACCTCAACAACAAACCAACGGCATCAAGGCCTTTTTTTTTTTTTTTTAATTAATTTTTTTTTTTTTTTTCCGCCATGTTGGGTTGTTTCGATTTTTAGTAAATCAAAAAAAAAACTTTTTTAACTTATTTAAAATAATTTTTTTTTATGAATAAGAAAATAAATTTTTAATTAATTTTTTCTTTTTTTTTGTTGTGAAATATATAAAATTTTTTTTTTTTTTTTTTTTGTTTTGTTATTTTTTTACTATAATTATTTATTTTTTTTTCGTATAAATTGTTAATTTTTTTAAAAATTTTTTATTTAATAACACTACCAAATAAATTTTAAAAGGAAAAATTTTTAAGATTTTAAAATTTGTAATTTTTTTTTTTTTTTTTTTTTTGATTTGAGGGGTTTAGAAAGGTAAAACCAATTACTTTCAAAAAAATCCAAAAAAATTTATTTTTTTTTCTTTTTGGTTCCTTCAAAACACAATTGAAATAGAGTTATTGAAAATATTAAAATCTAGTTCTGCAAAGTGTCATCGACAACCCCCGTACACCTCTCCGTCAGCTGGAAAATAATGTTGAAGTGCCTAAATCAACTGCTTAGAGAATTCTTAAAAAATTCAAGTATCGTCCTTATAAAACACATATTAACCAAAGACTTCTAGATCGTAATTTAGAAAGAAGAATATTGTTTGCAATTGGTTTGTAGGAAAATGCCAAGAAAATCTTCAATTTCCGCTTAAAGTTCTATGGTCCGACGAAAACAGATTTACAAACTGCGGGGTATTTAACAGACACAACAACGTGTATTGGGCCGATCAAAATCCATTATTAAATCGCGAGGTGCACCATCAAGTTGGTGGGTTTTAGTGTATGGCTAGGAGTCATAAATAGACACGTTGAATTCTACATTTATCCTAATAATTTGACTGCATCTCGATATCTTGAAATATTACAAATTTATGTCGACGAAACTTTAGAAACTTTGCCTTTATAAGATGTAACTAACATGTGGTACCAGCAAGATGGAGCACCTCCACATAATGCAAGAATCGTAAATGATAAACTGAATCAGCAACATAGAAATAACTGGATCGGAAATCGAGGACCGGTTGCCTAGTCTGCATCCCCGCCGGACCTTACACCTCCTGATTTTTTCATTTGGGGATAATTGAAAGATAAAATTTATTGTACTCTTCATAATATGGTTGAAAAACTTGAGGCAGCCGTTGTTCAAACCATAGAAGAAATGCCTGGACAAATGGTTAAAGATGCGTGTATATCTCTAATTCATCGATGCAGGATCTGCATTAATAACAACGGTAGAATTTTTGAACATTTACTTTAATTTAATTTAATCAACACTTTTTCATCAATTTCTTGTTTTGGTTTTGTTTTGAGTTTAATCAAAAATAATGTTTCAATTGTTAAATTTAGTATCACAAATAAAAAATAATCTTTAAGAAATTGCATTATTTTTCGGTCAAAGATAAAAAAGAGTTAAAGCCTTTATCGATAAATTCAATAAACAACAAAGTTTTCACAAATAGTTACATAGCTATGACAACAAACACAATTACGGCATTTATTTCACAGACAACTAGGTGAAAAACGTTTTTTTTCTTCAAAAATAGCTTGTTATACATGGTTGAAGACCTTTTTTTATGCTCTATTTAATGGTGTATAAATTCAATATGGCGGTCATAAGAAATAACAAAGTTGGCTACGGTTGCAAAAAAACTAGAAAACTTAGAAAAAATTCGTTGAGGCTATTGGATTGGCTGTAGTCGCTTATACAAAAATTCCCAATTTCATTGACTCTGTTCACAAGATGGCAAGATATTTCAATTTTTGAAAAACAAAATTTTAAGGTTTTACTTGATATTTTGAACAGCCCTGTAGATATTTTCAATTTAGTACAGCATCTGACTGGGCACATTAAGTTTATTATGAGATTTTGACTGCAATATTATTTCTACAAACTGTGTGACCAGTTTAAAATTATTTAAAATTACCTATATCACTAGTCAAAGTACTTTTTGACATTAACTATTGACAGTATTCATTGCGGCTAAAAAATATGCTGTCGCGATTGGAATTTAAAATCTTATAATTGTTGGTAAATAATACAAAGATACCAATACCTCTTTTTATAACGCTAAAGCGTTAGAAAATTTAAAAAATGCAAATTTGCAGCTTAAATTGTGAAGTAATTTATGCTAATGTCATCATCTGTCGGTTATTTCATCGTTCCGTTGTAATTGTGTGTTGTTCGTCGTTTAGGGTTAATTTTGTTCATTAACTTGATGAGACAATCATTTATAGAAACCCTATATTATGTATACTATTAAAAGAATATTGTAAAATATTATTATGCAACTTTTAATATGAAAATATTTAGTATGGTGTAAAAAAAATTTTCTTCCATCAAAAGTACTACTTAATACTTTGCCAGGAACGTATAAAAACATCTGGACCTGTTATTGGAAGGTGCAAATGTTGTAGAAAGACTCAAGTACCTGTTGAGGCGGCGGCGGTGTTTCAAACCCTAATGTGCTCGCCTTTCTCAATAATATCTATTCGTTTTACATACAGTGTTATTTATTATTTGGAGATAGTGATGAAACCCGCCCGGAAACAAAATAATGTTAATACACCTCCAACTTCACGTGTACCACTTCCTTAATCTGGCACTGGCCTAGAAAAAGTTAGGGTACGAAACGTTGTCTCAACCAGAACTTCTACATCATTCGCACCTTCCAATAAGGGGTCTAGACGTCAGGTTGGTATTTGTGTTGTTACTGTTCAATAAAATTGACGTGATACCAATTGCCATAAAGATTTCTTAAATCGACCAAATACATTTATTTAAAGCGTCTCAACATAAGAAAATTGGAAAAACTCTTTTCATAAGACTTTAATGCACTCGTTCTTTAAAATAACTTGTGAATTTGCCACTCGTTTTATAAATTGGCTTCCTGCTTTAAATCATATCTTATGAAACTTATTGTGTAATATACTTTTATTATTGCATGTTGTTGTAATCCATAAAATCTAATGTCGTAAAAAATAGCCATGTAATGATTTGAGCAAAAGACATTTATACATTATTTCTTATGCTTCTCCAAATCAGATTGAACTGCAGTGTTTACATAGAAAAGAGAACATAAAAAACTATAATTGGGACACGTATTTCAATTTTATCGGAGAACTGTTTCTTGATCATGATAGCTTGTAGTTGTTAAATTATTTTTTGTACAGTTTTTAGTGTTTTCTTGAGTATTTATTCTCTACAAATATCGTGTATGGTTTCTTTACCCTTTGAATGAATTTTATGTTGTTATAACGAGTGTTCAAATAAAAAAATGGACTGGGCAGGCCATAAAATTTAATTGATTTATTTATTTTTACAGTGTACACAAGTAGTACAGTAATATAACTCATGATAGCGTGCATAGAAATGAATGTTTTATTGGTTTCTCAACGAAATGGAAAACGGGACGGGCAGCATATTCGAAAAAGAACTGATTTGGTTGAAAAGATTAAGAATTCATCAAATTTTAAACCAAAATATAAATTAAATTTGGAAAAACTCACATGCTCGAACAGCTCAAATTCTAACCTCAACTTTGCATCAAATGACTAATTTGTTAAAAATACCAAATCTCAAAGAAAATGCAGTTTTATCCATTTTTTTTTGAAGTCGGTATATTATTACACATTTCTCCACATTGAATCATTTGGCTTTTATGCTTTCCTATCTTCAGAGTTCTGCTTTCTACCTATTACCGCATAATTATGCACTTCTCATTATGCCCTTTCTTAAGGGTTGATGGATGAATATCTATAATTTGAAATCTGTTTAATCTGATTTTTGTTTGTCTTTTTTTCAATTTTCCATAATTATCTGGCTTCTACTATCTTGACTAAGCAATTAGAACCTACTTTAGGTTGATGGGAATACTACAAACTCTATAAAGGTCACGCTGGCTAAGTGAAACTTTGTGCATTCTACCACCTCAAGTGTTATCAATTCTAGATCTCATTATTTTGAAAAAGAAAACGATTTAATAGATCAATAATTATTTAAGCATTACGTTCAACATTATTAGTTTTATTAAAACGTTATTACATATTGCGAAGATATCGATGATTTAAAATTAAAACGAATGGGCAAGCTAACTAACAAAAAATTATTTAAATCCGTGACCAAAAAAAACATTGTAGAATTTTAGAGCCCGACTTGGTATTTATAAGTTTTTTTATAATATTAGAGATTTTGGGCATAATTCGTATATCCAAAAAAACAATAATTAATTACTGAGATAAGATAATTAGATGAGGTTTATTTTTACATAATAGGTATTAACAACATCTTCAAGAATACTAACAAATGAAGTTTTAAATAATCTTATGTACACGTTTCTTTGTACAAGGTATTGTGTGTTACACTATTTTGAACTAAATTTAGCAACTGTAAATTTCTGTTCACACAGTACATATCTCAAAGACTACCTGTGAAATTTTAACTAAACTGGGTATTTAAAGTTTTTTTAATACCACAAATTTATGCACATTATTTTAATTATATGGTAATATTTTCAGTTATATATTTAGTTATACAAAAAAAGTCTGGAGTTCTGTGACTCATCACTGTTTTACAAAGTTTCATGTTCTTATTTGCATACTCGGATAAAGAATATATTGGGTTTTTATATAAAATTTTATTTTAGCATAACGTTTTGTGTTAGCTGCCTACTAGCACATTTCAGTTTAAATTTATCGAACATGTAAAGTTCATAGTAGAATGTTAAAAAGAACCAAAGATCGTGTTACATAAATACATACCTATACATAAACGAATACAAAAATTCATTGTTAATTTTTTTGTCACAATTTCATACAAATTTATAATTTTGTGAATGTTATACTCCACCAATACAAGCAATTTACACCATTTTTTCTTATATTGTGTACCTACTAATACTTGAGTAAAGAAGATTCTGATGTAAATTATGAGGAACCGACCAGATTAGCAATTATGTTTATTTCAATAAAATACGTAAATACCTCATATACCATCACAGGAGAGATCAGAGACAAATTGGTTATTCAATCAACTTAACGATTATTGATATAGCAGCAGAATGTGCTGCAGTAACCATAGAAATACTATTGTGACATGCAATAGGGATATGCTTTTATTAGATATTTTTACACAAAAGCAGCAGTAAACTTAAACTAGAAAAAATAAATTCGAAATCGTTCTGCCCGAATAAGGTTTACTTGAATTTGTGAATTTTCGGGCCAACATGGCCTTCGGTACCTAAATTCAAATAAACGTCATCTCTATTAGATATCCGGGCAACAACTTCAATAAAAATTAATGCATTTTTCCAGTATTATAATTTTATTGTTTATGCATGCTTTGGACTTTATGGCATTGACGTATTCCAATTTATATTCAACGATAATTTGATAATAGGTTGACACGCACTTAGGTTCACTGTGTACCTACTATTAACAAATAATCTTTGAATATATTTATAAAAAGATGCACATTTTCAATTCTAACAACAATTTTAAAATATTAAAAAAATTGTTTTTAATAAGTAAGTCAATTTTTTGTACCAGCATTAAATTTTCATACTAAAAAAAATCACTCCCTCCGATTTAATGCAAAAAAATAACATATTTGTAGTCAGATAGAAGGAAAAGAAGAACTATATAAAACAAAATAACTTTTATACGCTTTATTTGATGTCTCTGCAAAAACCAACTTTGCATAAGCAAAATCTGATACGAAGTACATGCTTTTCTTTGAAATCAATAAAACAGGATGGTCTTTTATACATTTAAAATGCAACCTTTAACTTCTAACACAAATTCATCTGAACCTGCAACACGATGACGTAAATGGAATAATATACATATCAATTACCGTTAACATTATGAACGGTACATATCACTCTAAGTTATGCGAAATTGAATTGTCATTAATCTCGACAAATTACCTAATACTAATTGTAAGAGGAACGAAATGCGTATCAGTGAACGTATAAACTGTAAAGGGAAATGGTCCGGTTAATGTTTACTTGTTATGTAATCTAATAGTCATTGAATTTGTATTGAAGAACATTTAAAGAAAAGTAAAGTGTTTTTTATAACTGTCCAAACAATTACGAGAACTGTTCGATCTTAAAATCTCATTATTATATATATATATGACCTTTCAATTATACAAATTATCTTAACATAAAGTTAGTTTAAATTTTCAACTACTTACATAATTCTAAAGTATTATACATATATAAATGCTAATTCCGAAAATGTTCTGTGTATAATTTTCTGCATAATTTCAAATTTAATTAACTTGCAAATTGTTGCCCGTAGAAAATGTTATAATGCGTTTTATATTATAAGGAACAAAATTTTCCGAAAAAACTCGTTTCGTAAAAGTCGTTGTTCATATAAACTTATCACATTAAATCATATTTATTATACATGAGAGTATATCTTATTTTTAGAATATTTAGATTGAAATATTTGATCTGGCTACATAATAATTCTTGTATAATGTACGCCTGATTATGTGCATATTTAAAGGGCGTCGTCTTGTGGTCTAAGAATTTCTTAGTTTTTCTTCCTTAAAACTATTAAAGTTGGCAACCATCCAAATATGGTAACAATTAGGGAATCAATAGTATATTATACACCAAGGTTGTGAAGTCTGTCATTATTGCCTTAGCACCAGTTTATTTCGCGAGGGGCGGTAGCCCCGAGCGAAATAAGGTGCGTAGGCAATAATGGACTTCACAACCATGGTGTATATACTATTTTTTCTACTACTAGCCAAATTTAAGCGAAAAATAAAAATAAACATTTTTCTTGTAAAAATCAAGTAGCACAGGAATGCAAATAAATCAAAAAGCATTAAAAGCTCCATACGTTGATAAACCAACTGCAACTGATTCACTAAACACTTGTGTGACATATTTCACCTTCATTTTCTGAAAATTATTCGGAGTGATATGTAAATTTGTTGATTTAGGAGCCAATCGCAGCGGTTTAGATTTGTCTGACATGTAGAAATTTTTAATGTCTTTCCAAGATGCTTTTTGTTATTAAAGATTATATCGTATTTAATCAAGTTATTTTGCACCGACTTCAATAAATAGGAGACATCGTAGAAATAATAGATTTTCTTATCGTTTACGAGAAGGTTTGGTTTTTCAGGTGATACATGTATTCTTTTAATTAGGCTTAGAAAATTTTACTGCTGCCCTAACATTCGCACCGCATTGTAATTGTAGCTTTTCTATGCAGTCTAATACTATCGACTTCAATTTGTCACCTTTACATATCGTATTTGTAAAGATGTAGCACTAGGGTTGTTTAACTTTTTATATATAACTCTAACCATGATCACGTAGCAGTTTGAGCTGGCAAAAAATTTAAAACTTACTTTAAAATTAACATTTTGGGGCTCGTAAAATATAATTTTAGTGAAAATTGTTTGTATTCCTCTATTTACCTCCTGCTTCTTAGTGGTTTATTTTTTAAGTCCACTTCGGCTGTCACAATTTGTGCTCTGCTTTCGGGAAGTAATCGTTGGGAGATGTTAACTTCAATTGAAGTGCTTTCTTTTCACATTGCAATTTAAGAATGTTCCTCCGTAATTTTCTTTACTTAAGAGTATTTGAGCTGCAAGCTTGAGTAGTTTTGGTATAGCTAGAGATGTTAACGGGCATTTATTGCTTCGCCAATATACCTTGCATCATTTGAATATTGGGTTTCAGAAATTGACACTTGTAATTCATTTAGGAATGGCAAGTGTTCGCCACATACTCGTTAAGTTTTTAGAGTCGACATTTTTATGCAACAGATCGGACCTTCCAGATTCTCTTAACCATTCAAAACACCTACAACCAAATGTTTGTAATTTACTTAAAATTCTTGATGTAACTTAACTCGCCTGGTTAAATCTCCTTTGGAAAACCTGAAAAAACTGATTCTACCATCATATTTAATAAATAAATAAATTCAGGTTATGTATTTGCGGTTATGGGATGGGGGCGCGAATTTTAAACTAATGGCATTTTTTTATTCAAATAATTTTATCGTGTTAGGTAATTTTAAGCAGCAAATAAGTTAAAGATAATCGCCTGGATATACAAAATTATGTTTCACTCGTTTTTGTTAAACAACTATTCTTAGATTCTCAAAAAATTTGAAATTGTCCATTATTAACCTAGGTCAACAATAGAAAAAATTATTAACCACTAATAGAGAAATTCAACTTCTCAGTTGGCTAGGAGACGCAATAATTGACCACTTCACAGCTAGTAGTAGAAAAAAGTCTTTGTTCGACTTTTTCTGTGACAGTAAAAGTACTTTTCTGTAATTTATGTTGATATATTATGAACGATGATCAATTGAAATTGTTAGTTTCAAAAATTTTCAAAATATTCTTATTAATGGTAAGTAAAAATATGAAAATTGCATTTTTTAAATTAAATTTAAATTTAAAATTTTAGTTTCAGTTTCTTTATTTGTATTTTGATTCCCTTTGAATATCCACGCTACCTCTTTTAGTAAAATATATTTTACTTGATATGTCAAAAAAAACGATTTAATCACATGAAATTGTTCAAATACTACAAGTTGCACTTGCAAGTCCTTTTTCTAATTTTCACATTTAAAGTGACGTTTAATAATAATTAAAGTAAATGGCAAAACGATTTAAACCATAACTAAAATGTACCTACTAAATATTGTGAGATGCGTACTTAACTATTGGATTTGATTAATGAGTTACTGATGTAGAAAACGTTAAAAATTATTAATAAATTAATGTAACTACTAATAGTTTAAGAATTAATTAAATTTCTTCGTAGGTTGGTTTATTTCCTCCTCGATTAGTAGACTGATTGAAAATTTAAGCCTTCTTATAGGAAGGGAAAATCAAACACACACTTTACGGTGTAATTCTGGCGACGTTTCGTGCTACGAGGTGAACACTTCTTTAGGCCAATTTTACAGGTGTCTAACCGAAATCAGGTTCGCCGGTTTTTGATTTATATACATTTCTGGTAACATACAATGTCGTTATAAAAACTTATGTACTACACACACACATATATATATATATATATATATATATATATATATATATATATATATATATATATATATATATATATATAACTATAAAAATGTTTTTATTCAAAAACTAATTCTTATTGCCACCGTTAAAAATATTACATAAATAACTTGTACGTATAACGTTGTCTTCTAAAATTTTCATTGTAGTTGTACTAGTGCTCTAGTACATCTTGTAGCACATTGTATGGGATAAGACACTTGTTAAACAAATCACTATTGTGCAACAGTTATAGTGCTTTATAGTAAGGAATTGGTATAATATGTCATACTATTTAAATTAACATTATGGTTTTTCTTAAACTTAAAACTCAGTAAATAATTAGTGCATTCAAATTGAGATATTAAGATGCTTTAAAAAACGATATTGTTGAATTGATAAAGTGAGTATAGCTTTAGTTATTTATTTTATTTTTCTTATAGATTCATTTAATCTTAACTTAATGTTCAAATGCATTAAAGAAGACGATTACATATAACGTCCAAGAGTTCTTTAAAAAACTCAATTTTAAACAAAAATTTATTGTAAAATTAATGTACTAATTTGTTTATTTAACATTATGTTGACTTCATAACGTCAATGGCACGAAAATGAAATAGTTTTTATTTTCTCTTGAAATTACATGATTATTGTGTAACATACTGCAAAATTAAAAATGTGTAAAAATTAGTGACAATTTTTCCTGTAGGGGAATGGAATTCTTCTAGTTTTAATAAAAAATGTAAAACAAAATCAAAATGAATGAAGTATATAGGATGACTGTAAAGCGCTCATATTAGTTCACTTCTTTTTTAAAACGGAATGGAATCGACTTTGAATTGAAAACAAAACACGTTTATTCAAAAATAATAGGAAAATCAAGAAATGATTGTAAAGTAGAAATAATAGATCGATCTGGGGTACCTCAAGGCTCTAATTTTTGTCCGACTTAATTCAACTTAATTATTTACAAGCATCAAGTTACTGTCAAAATCAACCAGCTCTGATCAATTATAATAGAATAAAACACCATTGAACTTAGTGAATTGAATAATTTTTAAATTGGATTATCAAATGGTTAATCATTCAACGTTAAAAATTAATATTAAAATCTCACAACTCCAACACTGAACCTTCAAGTTCAAATCTCAAAAAGGATATGGTCTTGTTTACCAATTTCATATCAAGTTTTATTTTGCAAATACAATATTAACTTTGTTATTATGTGTTTCGAAAGCTGTATGCTTTAGACTACAAAATAGTAGGGTATGGTTGAATAAATGATGTATAGGCGTGATTCAAGAACAGAACCTAACTCTAACAAAGGAGTATATTGGCCAAAGTAACTTCGGAAATTCAACAGCTTTATTCAAAAGTCCCATAGAAATTCATTAATTAATTACATGTTGACAACTTTTTCTAAAATTTTTGACAATGATCGCACTATTCTAATTGGCAAAGAATAATTAACAAGTTGAAGTTTTCTTTGGAATGGGAGTAACGACAGCGTGCTTCCAACGTAAAAGGGAAGATATTTATAATTTAATCAAACATGAATTTATAAAATAAATTGGTACTTGTCTCCAAACATCTAGAACAATCAATTTAATTGCATTTACAAAACATCGACACTGACAGTTAAAAAATCATAGCAGCGTAATTATTTTGTTGAGCACAATTATGGGATAGTCGTGGAGAAAAGCCTTTGATAAACGATGTTGTGTATAATTGTTTTCTTTTTTATCCCAACAATTTTGAAGTCAACAAATTTTTCAAGATTTTACTTCTGGAAAGATTTACTTTTTAAACTGCGTATCTAGTATTTCGTACGATTTTTATACAGACCATAACTTAGAGTGACATTATAATTAATGTGAAGGTAATTACGTCACCTGTTGAAATAGTATATTGTATTACAGGAGGAGAAAATGACAGTTTTCATGCGAGTGCGTTAGCTGCGCTAGGGTGGTAGCCCGAGCGCTGATAATCACGAGCAATGAACATGATTTTATCATCAAGTAATACACTATACTTTTTCCACGACCAGTGTGTAGTATCTAATATTTATACAATTAAGACCTGATTTGTTAACCTTTAGGTAATATCAGTCGGTTAAGTACTATAGAAACACAGTATTGAGCCAATAAAATATTTAAAAAGTCATGTTTCTAAGATGCTTAACCGACTGTTTTTATAAGTTAACTTGCAGCTTCTTTATTTATTTATTTATTTGTATAACATTTTAATTATGCATTGTGATGTGAGTGTAACGTATGGTAATGACAACATAAAGCGGCATGAATCGAACGGATATAAATTATTTTTAAATACTGTTGGAATGCAGGTGATAGCAGTCCAAACACTTAATGTGGAAAGCTGGATGTCAATAAGTAAGAATTCAGTGCTGATTTTTGGCAACGTTTTCCATCTCAAAGTGGATGTTTCTTCGAGTCAGTGCTAACTAGTTGCAAAACGTTGCCAAAAACCAGCACTGAGTTTTTACTTATTGATCCACATTAAGGGTTTAGTCTGCTAGCACCTGCATTGCAACAAGTATATAATAAAAATTGCAAGAAACAAACATACCTTAGAATGAATTTTAATATAAAATTTCCCAGTATCTGCAAAAACAGAATGATCACTCATAACAACATTACCAAACAACAACAAAACACAACTCAAAGTCATTTGAACATGTCACAGCTCTATACCCTCAAAATTAAGAGTGGATGAGCATGACGGTCTTGTTCTAAGCGATGCTTTTTTATGCCTTCTTTAATTACGTCAGCTAACAGTATTTTAAAGAAACCTTCAGGTAGCATAAGAAGACACCGGCTCTGTCGATCAGTGATTATGGTCATTATTTGATTAATAAATTAGGTCATGTCCAAAATTACGTCGACGATATGAAAATATTGAGTTGTCAAGATGTGGACATAAGCAGATAATGTAAGAACCTTTAAAGTCAGCACTGCTATCAAATCAGATGACGTCTTATATAGTTGATTCCAACAGATTTAAACTGTTTTTTTTTTTCATCCAATTTAAAAAAGGCATCCAAATCAATTGTGAGAAGTGCTTACAGTCACTACCTTGTTGATAAATAATTTCCAAAGAACGGGTAATGGAATTTGGAAAGAACATATAAACTCAACGGAAGTCTTTCCTTAATCCATTCAAATCTAGCGGACTCATTATCCTTATGGATTATTATCAAACATTAAAAATGGAAAATGTCCACGCCACAGAATGCACTCTCTCATGTTCCAACGACTCAATGCCACACATTTGATCGATATCAAAAAACGGTCAGTGCCGTCAGAAAAAAATTAAAGGAATATTGCTACTCAAATTCTGTGTAGCCCTAATCTACCCAATGAGCTTAATAATTATAATAAGGTATGTGGTGGAATGAAATATACTAAGTGACATAGAAAGAAGAACACCCAGTAATAATTAATTTATTTGAACAATTTTTGGTATACTAATGTATACGAATTAGATTAGTAAATGATCACAATTTAATAAAAATTAAACTGTTAACTTCTTCATAAAACTTAATAATGTGTTGCTCCACCACGATGTCTTGTGCACTCATTAACACGTCTGGGTATACTTCTAATGAGGTGATCGATTTCTTCTTGAGGTATCTCATCCTATGCTATCTCTAACTGATGCTGCAAAGCCGCTAGAGTTTGTGCAGGGTGAGGTAAATTGAGTGATCTTCTTCCCATAATATCCCAGACGTGCTCGATGGGCGGAAGATCGGGAGATCTTGGTGGCCAAGGCAACAAAGCAATTTGATTGGCCTCAAAATGAACCAAAAAAACCCTAGCAACATGGGGTCGTGCGTTGTCTTGTTGAAATGTGCTGTTGGGGATGGTCTGAACATAAGGTACAATATGGGGGTCTACGACCTCCTGGATGTAGCGCGCAGCGGTCATGTTACCTCTAATGAAGACCAAAGGTGACCTACTTCCAATAGCAATAGCTCCCCATACCATAACTCCAACTGTGTGGTGCACATGCCTATTCACAGAAAATTGGGGACCTTGTCTTTCACCCTTGCACGACCGTCATGCATACCCAAACAGAATCTGGATTCATCACTAAAGACAATTGAATTCCATTCTTGGTCCCAATTTGCCCGCTCTCTACACCACGCGAGACGATAACGTCGATGCTCTGGAGTCAGTGGTAGCACAAAAAGGGGACGGTATGAAAAGAGTCCAAAGGTTGAGAGTCCAATCGGTGTTCCATGTTTTTCAAACCACTGTTCTGCAATTGCTCGTGTAGAAGAGAAGTTTTTGAATGTGGTTAACAAAACAACCGCTAGGGCAATATGGCTGAAAAACTGATCGTTTTTTATCTTAATATAAACAAATATATTTCCAAAAAAAAATTACAAAATATTCATTATTACTGGGTGTTCTTCTTTTTATGTCACTTAGTATACGTCGAAATAAAATTAAATTCAAAATATGGAATACCATCCCGCCTATGATAAAATACAACTTAAAAATGTTGTTTATAGAGGTCTTTAGTGGTAGTAAATTTAGGTTCATATATAATATACAAAATTATGTAGGGTAAATAGAGGCTATGGAAAAAATAAAAAAGGACAGAAGTGCTAAAAGGTAAAAGTAAGAAAAGACGCCCGATTAAAGGGTGAATGGATCTACTGAGGAGGATTATGAGAAAAGAGCTCAAACTAGAAGTAAGAAACAAAAGACAGGAAGATATGATGAAGGATAATAAAAAAATGTAAAGAGATTTAAAAGAGCAGTACCTTGGGGAAGAAAAGCGGCTAGCCACCGCCTTCCGTAAAAACCAATCTAGAATGATCATGATGATAATGAAGATGTTGTTGGTATGGAAGTACAGCTTTCGTTAGATGTGCAGATGACATTCGTCTGATGTAGCTCGTACAGTGAAGATAATTTTTGACACATAAAACTGCAGACTTTCGGTTGGTAACTGAACGGCTAAAGCCCCGTTTTTTTGTCTTCGCCACATAATAAAATGATGATTTGTTGTTGTTTTCATACTAATTTTATTAAACTAAGAAAAATGCCAACACACACAAGTCGTTACAGTTAACGGTTGGCATTTTTCTTAGTTTATACTATTCACACGTGTCCATGTTATACACGAGATGTCGCAAGACACACATTTTACTTATGTTCATTGCTCCACGAGAGTTTAAAAGATCAACCGCCGTATTGTACAGTTGTATACCGCACTTAAGTATACACCTCTGATGAGCTCAAAATAAGAGCGAAATGCTGCATCAGGTGTTCTTACGTTGCGTGTGTACTTCTGTACAAGTTAATACTTGGCTTTATTGACACACACGTGTCCTTTAAGCATTAAAGTTATCGCTTAGATAGCACTATGCACTTTAAACACACACAAGTCGTTACAGTTAACTGTTGCTATTTTTCTTAGTTTATACTATTCACACGTGTTCATGTTATACCCGAGATGTCGTAAGACACACATTTTACTAATTTTATTATCAAACCGTGTGACAACAAAAAGAAGAACAAAAAATCAACTTCTTATTTAAAGTATATATCCCAATTTGTTCAATATAAGCACTTTGAATATACATACGGGAGTACAAGTTTTCAAGTAAACTCCAAACATGAAAAGTCATTAAAAATTAAATAAAATGCCAAGAAAAGTTTCTGAATTTTTTAAAATTAATTGTAAAAGACGATACACAGTTATTTCTTTGTAACACTACATACAAGTATGTGCATATAATTTTTAAAAATTTCAAAAACTTTTCTTGGCGTTTTATTAAATTTTTAATTACTTTTCATGTATTACATGTTTTATTAAATTGACAAAGCTGGCCACCAAAATATGCAACGACTCTATTAACTCTCAATTTTTTTGATGTCTTGAAAAAGACCACCAAGAATTGTCGAAACGTCTGCGAAAAAAGAACTTGGAGTTTACTTGAAAACCCTACTCCTATAGAAAGCCCTACAACAGTATAAGGAAATCAATTAAAATCAAAATACTAAAGGAGATTGATACGAATACGGGATTACCTCAAGGATCGGTCCTAGAACCACTTCTCTTTATTTTTTATATTAATAGCCTTGGTTTGTATTAATTTTCCTACGTTTCAGAATGTTTTTATTCAAAATTTCGTAATTCCTTTATTCGGCTCTGCAGTAGACCTTATAACATAAATTTAAAATCCTATGTGTAGATGATTCTACATGTCGCGATTCATCACAAAAGCCAAAGCCTGGTTTGATCTTATGATAAAGTCATGTGAGCAAGATGAAAATCGAATAATCAATAAAAAACGTCTGCAATTCCAGTGTATAGAGTTGTTTTTGTTTAATCTACCCCCACCAAAAAGGACCTAAAAGGCCATTTTAGTTACCAAAATTTTTATGGTTATCACTTTACCAGAACATAAAAAAATACCGAATTTTCCATTTCAAAATTTAAGTTAAGCTACTTTAGCTCAAAACGGAAATTTTTTAAGCAATAAAAAGTTACATCTTATGATTTATAAAGACTTTACTTAATGGAATTTTCTTATGGTACTAACTGTTGCTTCTTACAAGTTTACAACATTTGATGAGAGCTTTTTTCAAAACCTAAATAAATAAAAAATTCAATAGTGTGTTCTATTGAATTTTTGTATTAATTGTAGTGTAGTATATTGTAATTGTTTTTACAGTGTACACAAAAGTACAGCACGTGGAATTAAAATGTGATATAAAATATAAACTAAAAATTGACAGCAATGAATGTTTTCGTAGATACCCCCAGCCCAGTCTTTGATGTGAGCACACGTTATTTAGTACAAACATATTGAAATTGTAAGCGTAAAGGCTCAATATTATATGCGAAACAACAAACTCTTTTTTAGAACAATATACGTTTTTTGTTCCAGCGTACTATTATGTCACTTTGTGTTAAAATATGTTTTAGTTTACATAACGAAACTAATTTGTCAGAAATTTGTTTGTGTGTGATTAATTAGGTAATTTAAATTAATATCAGTAAAGCAACACAAACCGTGCGTAGTTTTTGGAGTAACGACAAAAATGTTTAATAACAGTGTTAAAGGAAATACAGATTTCTATTTTATTAAAAATGATTTTAATGAAGTCGGTATTTGATCTAAACTTTTGATAATATCCTTTACGCAACTGCTGTTCATATTAATTAAACACATAAATGCGGTAGGTAACAGTTGGTATTATACAACCACAAGTTCAAAACTATCTCAAGGGAGTCATCGTTATTGAAAAAATAAACCGACCCCAAACTTTCGTGTGTACATCGAAATTAAAATATTTCATTTTTTTTCAGAAACATATGCCAGAGTAAAACTATCCAGGTTATGTGAAGTATAATAGAATACGATAAGAGGGTGAGAATTAATTACTTTTTAAAATTGTTTTCTAATGAAAAATTTTAATTTTTGCGATTCATTTCAATCTGACTTTTTAGTAGTTGAACCAGATCACGAAATATTCAGCGAGGCATGAATTCTCAAAGGAGTCCTTGGATTACGGAACTCCAAGGACTGAGATCTCTCACATTTCATTTAGGATGTTTTGCGAGCGCAGCCTAAGATTTTCCCTAATGCGCAACATCCCTTAGTGCGCGGGAAAACTGGGCGTGAAGCGATCGATCGAGCATCAGGAGCTGGAAAAGTTTCCACCCATTGCTAGCATCTCGACATGTTACAACCTACTGTCGCAGGCCATGGCACCCTCTCTGTCAACAAGATGCGTGATAGTTACAAGGAAAGTGCAACATTGATGGACGTGTTTACTACCCATCATTTCTTTACTCGTTTATTTACCTGCACGTGGAGTTTTGATTAGGTATGCACATAAATTACTATTAATAAAACGAAAATTAATTACATTATCAGACCAGGTTTAATATCATTTTTCTTTATTTCTTTCTTCAAAAATAACAAACATAATGAACTGTACTTTTACTTTTACTCATAAAAGAACCTTTACTACAAAAATTCGTTTTTAATTTATTCTACGTTTATTATGCAATTTTCTTTAATTTGAATGTGCAAATGAATGCATATATTAAAGAGGCGCGCGCTTGAGCTTCATTTAAAGATTAGGTGAATAACGTTTCAGGTTAATTACTTAGCTTTATCCTAACCATAATCTTTGTGATTTATATTCAATTAGGATATTTCGTTCAGTTGATGAGTATATTCTGGCTTTAGCTTGATTAACACGTATTGCTGAATTTTTATTGTTACGACGGCGGATTTAATTAAACCTCGCGTTTTCTAAATTAATATGTTTGCCAACTCTGGCGTTTAATAAAATTTTATTGCAAAATATGTTTACTTTTTTTTAACAATTAAATAGCGCAGCCAACTTTTTAATTTTAATTTGTACGTTTAGAAAAATCTGAAGCGACGGCAAGTTGCAAATCCAAAGGCGAAATGTTTGAAGCTTTGCAGTTTCGACTAATTCGAAACTAATTCGAACAATCACTGACTTCTAAATTTCAATCATGTAAGATTTATTAAATAATTAATTAGATCCATGCAAAAATTTGTGTGCTATTTTTTTATTTTATTTTGTTCCAGGTAACCTACCTAAATAAAACTAGTTACCTACAACAAAGAAAGCGAACACGAATGAATAGAACGCAAAAGGTATTATATAGTATATTGAATTTTTATTTGTGTGTATTCTTTAGGTTCACGTAAAATAAGAATGGTTTTTATGCGTCACTTTATTTGTTAAAAATCTCTTTTGTAAGTTGGTCATAAATTGGTAAAACGGCCCCGGTTAATACATGTTTTCTAGACTATCGCTTTAGACTTTTAAAAATATATATTGTTATAAATTTTAGAAAATACAGTGTCAATGTCCTAGAACTGAAACGTGAGCTTTTCTCCTTTCGGAAAATTAACATTTTGTACCGGAAAAGTTTTCAAACAATGATTAAAACGCAATCAGACTAAGGCTATTACTTATTTTAATAAATAATAAAGTCCTTTACGCTTTTGTTTCGACCCATAAATTATACACGCGCATTTCTATATCGATAAGTATATAAATTTTATAAAAACTTTTCTTCCAAAGTAGTCGACTTTTTAAAGTGTTATTGCGTTAGCAGCGTTCACTTTGAATAAAATGCTTAAAATTTATTAGGTGCTCGGTCTTTTAATGTCTTTGTTAGCTTCCTGTTTTCTTTTATTCTAATTATAAAAACCCGATGTTTTTTTTTAAAACCATATTTACCGTTTTAAATTGCAAATCCAATAAAAAATTCATTAAAAACAAATTTTACTACTGTTAAAAAATCAATTTTTATTACGCCATTCATAGTGTAACGACTCTCTAAGGTATAAAAATAGATTGAAACTATTTTACAAACCGTTTGTTAGAGTTTTAACTGCCCGATTAATTTTGTAACTATAAATCTTTTTTAATTGCATTAGACCTGATATTTCTATATGATTTTAGATGAGCGTTGCAGCGGGAGATTAAATATATTTTTGAAAGTGACTGTGAAGATAATGGAAGTGGTAGGTATTTGTAGATAATTTTTATTGTTTTAAAATTACTGATTTTCTGATTTGTAGATTCTGCATACGTCAAGATAATATCATCGTTATGTTAATGCTCTACATCTACCCTGTAGATCCGAATTTGTTTGAAATCAGGCGACAAATTCGGTTCTAGAGAGGTTTGTGTGGTGCATACAAAGCAACGCTTGAATTTTATTAATAATTAGTATTTTTTTTAAAACATCTAGATCCTATTAAAAGCGCACGGTTGATGTAACTCCACAAAATAAGCATATATTATAAGATTGTATGTGTGATAAATTAGTCTGTAAAAAGACCGATATTGTTTTAACTAATTAATAATATTACGTTATGTTATTACTGTAAGTATTTAAATTTATGGAAAGAAATATTTTTTGTCACGCTAGAAGTTAAAAGCTATTATTATTATGATTGGAACCATTATCAATTTAACCTACTTGTAACTTGATTGTAAATAATTTGTATTAATTTTGTTCTATATCATCATTTGCAAAAAAATTGTTTTGTAAACACCTACAGTAAAAAATGTTTTATTTCACAATAAATCGCTAGAATACTGTGTCACTATTAATTTATAATCACGCATAATTTGAAATTTTGTTTTTAATAACGTTAATTTATTGTAGTTTGTGCATAAGTAATATTGATTAGTTTTATAATTAATATTTATCTTATACACATTTTGTGTCAGTTTTATAGACTTACCTACTAAATAAATAATTGTTACACAATGTTTTGATTAAATCGTAAAAAAAGTCAAATTGAAAAAGAATGTTTCAATTTTTATCTAATTAAATTAAAATATGTAGGTATACGATGAATTGCGATCTAATTAAAATTTTTTAATTTTAAACTTACGTTTATGACAATATTAAATGTCCATTTTAGTATTTAATGTCATAAATAAAATTGGTTAAATTAAATTACGTTCAAGTGATTTTTAATTTATGGCTGATGTACACAGTTCTAGTATGTTCCATAACTAATCGACAATACGCTACTGTAGAAAGAAGTGACTAAGGTTATTTATTAAAAAAATGCGATTGTAAAAGGTCATAGCAAACGAAATATAGGTGTAAGCAATCAAGAAGTAAAATTGTTCTATTTCCAATTAAATTCATTTTTTTATTACCAATGTTTTATTTACTAGTGTTACAGGTTTTTAGAACAAATAACAAATAAATCGTATTTTTAAAAAAAATCTAACTATTACGAATTTTTAAAAATCATATGTCAACTTCAACATTTGCTATTAACGTTTTACTAACGCATGTTTATTTATTTAATTTTAATTCTTGAGGTAAAATGAATTAAATTTCTATTACGTACCTACATAATTTTAAATCTTTAAAACAAAAAAACGAATTTAGTTTCCAATTATGTATTTTGAAACTTAAATAGAAATTACTTGACTCCATGTTTATGATTTTAATGTGATTCATTGTTATGAGCTCACAAAACCAAATGTCTTTTTCATATTGAGAAATAATATTATGTATAAAATAAAAACTCATTTCATTTGTGTTTAAGATTTAAATTTATGCCCATTATTTTTATCTTAATAATTAAAATTTTGAAGATAATGGAAATGTAAGTCATTTTTATTTCAGAATGAAAATTATGTAACATTTTTAAATTGAATTTATAATCTTTATAAAAAATTTTAAAAAGTTTAATTTAGAAATTAAAATTATGTACCTAATGCAAATTTGAGCAATTTTATTGAAGTATGAAATTAAAATTATGTATTAAATTGAAAATTAACAATTGCAATTTGGAACGTAATAAAATTAATTCATAAAAATTTAGCTCAAATTTAGTTGAGCACAAATTTTGTAAGTAAAAAAACTTTCGCAACAATGTTTTAATATTTAAGAGGAATACGTACTAGCTAAACATACGCCATCGTATTTAAAAAAATTCGAACTATTACGAATTTAAAAAAATCATATGTCAACTTCAACATTTGCTATTAACGTTTTACTAACGCATGTTTGTTTATTTAATTTTAATTCTTGAGGTAAAATGAATTAAATTTCTATTACGTACCTACATAATTTTAATTCTTCAAAACAAAATAACTTATTTAATTTCCAATTATGTATTTTAAAACTTAAATAGAAATTACTTGACTCCATGTTCATGATTTTAATGTGATTCATCGTTATGAGCACACAAAACCAAATGTCTTTTTCATATTGAGAATTAAAATTACGTATAAAATATATAAAACTCATTTTATTTGTGTTTAAGATTTAAATTTATGCCCATTATTTTTATCTTAATAATTAAAATTTTGAAGATAATGAAATGTAAGTCATTTTTATTTCAAAATGAAAATTATGTAACATTTTTGAATTTAATTTATGATCTTTATAAAAATTTTTAAAAAGTTTAATTTAGGAATTAAAATTATGTACCTAACGCAAATTTGAGCAATTTTTATTGAAGTACGCAATTAAAATTATGTATTAAATTGAAAATTAACAATTGCAATTTGGAAAGTAATACAATGTTTTAATATTTAAATAAAATGCCCACTAATACCTATGCCAAATTGTTTAAAAATTCCTGTAATATGTATGTTATTTTAATTGTTTTAGTTTCAATTCAAACAAAATTAGAGTAACACCAAAAATCAAGATTTCAAAAAGTTTTTTTATTGGAATAATTTCATAACTGTTTTATTTTTTCTTATATTTGTTTGGTTTCTAGTTCAATTGTAGTAATTACTACTATTATGTAGATGCATAATTGAAATACAAATTTTTTTAAATATTTGAGCATGGGCATTTTGCTTAAATCTTAAATCACTGCTGTAAATATTTTTTTACTTACAAAAATGTTTCGCAAACTAGTTTGAGTTCAATTTAGATAAACAAATTTTAATTAGCTACATACATGCATACAATTGTTGAATTTAAATTATGTAATTATATCAAATTTAATGATTCAACAAAAATTATTCAAATTTACATTAGGTACATAATTTTAAATTCCCAAATTAAACGATTTAAAATTTTTATAAAGATCATAAATTTAATTCAAAAATAAAATAATTTTTCAATATGTACATAATTATTAATTCTTAGCTTAGAAAATGTTTTAAAATATTGAGCGTTTATACAACTAGTAATTTGAAAATATTCGTAACTTTTTCATTATTTGAAACAACTACTTTTGATAAAGTCCAAATAATAAACTAAATGTCTTCATCATTTTATCATTTTATGTAATGTTATGACCTACTAAAAAATTAATAAAATTCCGCTAAATGAATCATTAAACTCTTCTAAATTAATTGTAATTATTGAAATAAATCACGTTATGATGACAACTATTTTAGTATCGTTTTTTTAATCAATTGTTTTTACTGACAAATAAGTTGATGTTTTTTCAATAGCAACTCCACTGGAGCTATAATTAAAATATAAAATTGACGCGTCCTACAATTGATATAGACTTTCGCGTCCGTATCCTGTATCCTATATTTGTTAATAAAAGAACAAAACACATTACTGAGCATTTATAGGTGTATAAAGTAAGCTAAAATAATGTATAAGTTTGTAAGTAAATTAGTGATGTATATCCAATATTTTGCAGTGTATTGTCATTATTTTCTTTCTGTTTTTGATTATTAGGTTGACTGTGTTGTTTTTTAAGAAAGTGTGAGCAAGTTGTTAAGAATAATCAACATAATAATTGTCATTTTTTGTTGTTAGAAAAACGCTTCAAATTTCCAGTGAACGAAAAAATCCGTTTCCAATAAAAATTTGGTTTTGTATTATTGCTAAACAAATTACATCATAAATCTAATTATTGTATCTTTCTTTAAGATTAACTAGTTTCATTTTATGCAGTTTTATAATGGTTTGAACTTAATAAGTTGTGCTTTTAAATTTGTCATGTATACAATGTATTGTTCACAGTTATATAGTGCATATTGTTTTTGACCTGTTTTATACTTATTATAATAAGTATTATAGATGAATAAAGTATATTATTATTATTATTTTAATTATTTAGAATGGTATTGATCTGAAGAAGTATTTACCTTATAGACACGAAACGTCGCCAAAATAAACAAATAATAATAACTTTGTTATATTGCTCATACTTTTAAATAGACTAACTAGATAACCATAATCATACACATTAACACACACAGGAAATATAAAAAGGTTTATAACGTAGATGCTAAGTACCTAATTTACTGGTATGAAAATGAACAACTAGTAAGTTTTTATCCTTTTTTTCAGTTTTAATGTCACTTCTTTTTGAACTTCAATAATAGCAAAAGAAAGACACTTTGATTTTTTTAAAATTATTTTTAATTTACTCTAAAACCTTTCTGGGAAAGTACCTAATAAAGAATAACTGAAAAAAATGTTATAATTTGTTTGCAAATTTTTTGGATTAATAAGATATCACATTTTTTGAAGAGGAAAGTACTTTTGGGCTCTAGCCATATTTTTCCTACTCAAAAACCTTTCATCATTCATGCATATTTTACAAATTTTTTAAAATGTATTTTTATTTGAATGATACAGTTATTGATTATAAAATACTCTCTTTTACAATAAAATTTTCGATACTTTGCAATAACTTTAGTTTTAGACCCAATTTGTTTACAAAAAGTCTTCTTTAATTTTGTTGAAAATAGTCTTACAAGTTTAAATTACCGAAATTATTTTTGAATTAACAATTAAATTCTGTGTATCGACAGTTTACAGAGAGTCTATGAATTTAGAAATACATTTTGCTATCAATACATATTCTTTTCTGTTTCTGTGATTTTTATGGGGCCAGAGGAATTATTAAAAAAAAATCATACTTATACCCAAACTGCAAAAAACGAAATGCTGTAGTTAGTTACAGTTTTTCTTTCTAAGAAAATTGTAGAAGTTTTTATCTTAACCTAGTAATAAAATTATAAATAATTTTAATTTATTAAGATATTATCGCCATTCTAGTCATTTATATCGTTCACTTGTTTTGAATACTATTATCTTTATTTTTTAGAGACCTAAGATCAAAACGTGTTTTTTAATAAGATTAATAAGAATTAATAATTAATTAATTAAGAGTCTAGTAAATTGTATATTATATTTTTTTTCACATACATTTCATTGAAGTTTGAAATTCCGTATTTTAAGATTGAGTTTCAAATGTTTTCTCAATTAAAATTTCATCCCATTATTTTAACGTTGTTGATGAGTATCTTATCTGTATTTATCCTCATGCGATCAGTGTGTTTTTTCCCAATTGTTTGACAATTTATAACTTATCTAATCCTGGCGTCCACTGCGGTAGCAAAACGTTGCTTTTTAACAAGACCGAAAAGTTTGTTTTCAATCTCTTTTCTTCAAATAGTAAGTGTCAAGACGTGCCCTCATCATCTGGACATTTTAAATAATTTTAAACTTAATTTCTATTCATGCAAACAACACAAGACATTCTCGATTTGATCAAATGTTAATAAAAATTTTAAAAAAATTGACAGGCAAACAAATTATAAATGGAAAATAGTTTCATGACACGTATCAAATCACAAGTTACAGGAAAATTAAAATTAAAATTGCAGTTTTTTGAGTTTGAAGAATGAGTGGGGGTAGATTGTTTAGCTTTGACAAACGAATCTCGGTTTTAAAATTGCTTCAGCACCTCAAATTTTTTTTTGATATTTTAGATGAACTGGTGAAAATGGCTATTTTAACGATTTTTTCACTTTCCGAGATTTAAAAACACAGTATGTTGTTTCCAAGAGCATTTATTTGCGTCTTCCATGAGCTTTGTCTTTTAAGTGTAGCTACTTAATAAATTATCGGGTGACTAATTTTGGGTTAAAGAAATAGTATTGTAATAATTATTTAATTTTAGTACCACGTGTTACCTCTCTTCGTTCTAACAACAGCTTGTATTTGGTTTGTTTTTGACGCAATTAAGTTTTCGATTTTTTCTTGTGGAATGTTATTCCACTTTTCCTTCTTCCACTGCAACTATTAATTGTGTGATGTAACTGGCAACGTGAATTCTGGCTTAAAGTTTTTTTCTTGAGCAGCTAATTTGAAGGATACCTTATGGGTTTAAGACCGGGCCACTCTAATACTGGCACTAGCTTCCGCAAAGTACTCTCAGTTGATTCTAACAGTTATGGCTTTGCATTGTCACGCATAAACATAAACGAGTCGCCCTCAAATTTCGTTCTTCTACAGATATCGCATTCCAGATCATGCACGAATCATCGTTGTAATTATAGTCAATACAGCACTAGACAAATCATTCTCTAGGCCACCAGTACACTCCTCCTCTTCCATTGTTTCCGTGGAGATATATCTGGTTTCATCGGAAAACAGAAAAGATGCCTGTTGGTGTAAGCTCCAACTGAGATGCCACCGTGCAAAAGAAGTCGCGTTTGTTGCTGAGCTGCAGTCAGTTTTGATCCAGTTGTCTCACTGTCCACTCACTAACATTTATCTTTCGGACATCACGATGTATTTGCATTTGCACTCCATATTAATCTATGGTATCGCAAAAATATGTTTATCAGATGACTAGTAAATTAAATTTGAATTAAAATAAATGTAAGTCTTACAAATCATCGTTAAATATTAATGGTATGATAAAATAGTATATTAAAGAACTAGTTTCAAAAGACGCATTTTATAAGACGAGGACAGTACGAGTCGCTAAAATGTCTTCTGAAACGAATTCTTTTTTTTTTCTATTTTGGGCTAAATTTAGGAATTTTGAAGTGTAATTGCTAAGGTGGCAATATTTTCATTAAACTTGGGTTTAAATGCTAGTTTAAGTTTAATTAGTACATTTATCATGTTTCATTAAAAAAATTGGTGGAAATAAAAATAACTAGATAAATAAATTGACTAAACATTAATTATTATTTAAATTAATGCACACCCAATGTAATGACAGCTTGGACGTTATCAGTGTTACCACCGTTCGGAATAAAAATTGTTCTATTTCTATAAAAGAACTCAAATTTCTATAAAAGAATTCATTTGGGTGCTTTTATAGCTCTGTAAGTGACCCAAAATAGAAAAAGTATTAAACGACACACGGCCGGTACAAATAGCAAACTCTATTAAATATAAAATCTCCTCTGTTATTTTTAACATATTAGTCTAATGATGTTAATAACCATATCCATACTCGTTTAAAACCAAATTTCATCAGCTCAAAAATCATTACATTTAATTTAAATATCGGGATGTTTCGATGTTTTATTTCACAAGTGAGTAAAGCGGTACTTAGATGTTTGATAATTGTCGTAAAATTATAAACTAATTGTGGATAAAAAAATAAAATTGTTTTCAAATTACATAAATTATCTCAAAAAAAGATAATATCGTGCACAACATAAACCTTACAAAAAATATGATTTTTAACAAACGTGTGACAATTTAAATAAAAAAGCTCCACTTAAGAATTTTGAAAATAAATGCGAATTTGTCTTATATTTAAAATTTAAACAAAATTGTCTGCAATGGATTCAACAAAAGTTATAAGTTGTTTTTTTTAAGAAAACGAAAAATTCGTAAACTTTAAGAATGTTAAAGTATGAAACAAGTTTTCTGTAAAACTTTCTCCTCTATAATTCAAAAGTTTGTAAATCTTTTTGTAAGTTATTTGTGTCTGTAAATTATGTTAAGTTTTCGTGTAAATTAACTTCAAATAATTTTTTATGTATTCGAATATTAATATTGTTTTACAACAATAAAATTATCGAAAGCAGTAAATTTATTAAATTATTTATTATTATTTATTGAAATATAAATATGAATAAAATTGATTTTGTTAATGTTGGATAATAAATGATTAAGAAGAGAATGAGGGTAAGTAAAAAGAAAAATAATAAGAAGATAAAAAAGCTGTAGAAAAAAGAAGCATGAGCAGAAGTTATAAAACCCGACAAAACAATAAAAATTAGAAAAGAGCAAAAAAATGAAAGGCTTTAGAATAAAAAAAATAAAAACAGAAAGAAAACCAAAAACCGTTTTATAGAACACACAAGAAACAGAATGCAAGAAGAATAAGAAAAGAAATAAAAATGATGGTACCCAAAACAAACTACCAAAAGAAGCGGACGAGAAAAGGTGAAGGAAAAAACTTGAAGCAATTAAAAAACTGCAATATACGGATGTATGCGACAGAATAATGGCAAAAATGGTAAAGAGTGAAGGACAAAACCGATGCAATTTTGAGAGGCATTAAGATTTCAAAAACGTTCAACACAAGTTTAAGATTAAGAAATAGAAAATGTTAGCAAAATTAAAGTTACAATGAGAAACCACAGTCTAATAAACATACAGCAGTTATTAAAATATGACCTTGCAACCGTTATATTTGGTCGGATTACTCGTGGCGTTGCAAATGTTAGGTGATTTCAAATAATGTGCAATTATAATGTTAATCTGACTGACTAAACTGAAATAACAATTATACTGACTTCCAAAAAAATTGCAACACCTAGAAGTTGTTGAACGATTTTAATGAAATTTTCAGGAAACGTCTATTTTCATTAAACAAAGTGATGATTAAAATTTAAAAACAAAAGAACAAAAGCTTAAACAGTTTTTTCAATAATGAGTTGCTCCGCCACTATTTGTAATGCACTTATCTAGACGGCTTGGTATGCTATCAATTAAGTGATCTATAGCTGCTTGTAGTATATCATCCCAAGCTTCTTAAATCCGTTGCTGAAGATCGTGAAAATTATCTGGAGAGTCCGGTAAATTACCCAGTCGCCTACCAATCATATCCCATACATGTTCAATTAGCGACAAATCAAGCGACCGAGCAGGCCATGGGAGAACGGCAATGTTAGATTCTTCCAAAAACCGTGTTGTAGCCCTTGCATTATGAGGGCGCGCATTATCCTGCTGGAAAATGGGAGTTTACAGCCCCTGAAGATATGGAAGGCCAACTGGTTGTAGCACATTAGCAATGTAACCAGCTGCGTTAAGGTTGCCGTCAATAAAGACCAAGGGTGATCTGCTACCATAACATATTGCACCCCATATCATAACTCCTTGAGTGAGGGCTGTGTTGCGTTCCACAAAAATGTTGGATTTTTACGTTCTCCACGCATCCGTCTGACCTTCCTACGACCATCGTGGGCCCACAAGCAAAATCGGGACTCGTCACTAAACACAATTTGATGCCATATTTGCGCCTAATTAACTCTTTCGTTGCTCCACTCTAGTCTGCGTAGACGGTGAAGTGGTGTAAGAGGAAAACATAAAAATGGACGATATGAACGCAACCCATAAGATCTTATCCGACGATAAACAAATGACATTGACATCCTAAGTCTTGTACCTCTCATCCAATTATTTGCAATTGATCGAGTTGTTGAAAATCTATCTCTTGTGGCTAAAACTCTTAAGCGACCTTCTTCGCGATCCAGATCCACGGCCACAATGTTGAACCCTTCCTCGGACCATTTGGACCAACATCTCAATATTGATGAAACATTTCGGTTTACACGACGAGCAATTTCTCTTAGCGATAGTCCGGCCTCTCTCATTCCAATAATACGGCCACGTTCAAAATCACTTAATTAGACAAAATGTTGATGTTGACGTACTCTCAACATTGTTTTCAAGTTCAGAATGAAATTGTGAAGAAACAACAACAATTTGCAAACTTGACAGTTACTAAATAGTCTAATACTTCAAATTTATTATTACTATGTGCTATGGAAACAACAGGCAAAAAAACAAAAACTACTGGCTAGATTTTATTCAAATTTTAATCATCACTTTGTTTAATGAAAATAAACGTTTCCTAAAAACTTCATTAAAATCGTTCGATAACTTCTAGGTGTTGCAATTTTTCTGGAAGTCAGTATATAAATACATTTTTCAAATAAAGTATAAACAATATACAGGAGTCTCAGAAAGAAGTGTTTTTTTCGAATTGTCTCAACAGATGCCGCTTTAGTTAAAGTACAATTAATTGAAACTGGAAAAGTAGTTGCACCTTCGGCTATCAGATGTTGATAGATCTATTTAGTATTCGCACAGTTCTTTCAAGATATTATTTATTCATTTCAAAATCAAATTATTTTTTTCGATATACTTGCCAATACCAAATATGGTAGTCACATAACCTGTTTGGTTAATTTTGTAATGGTAGAACCACGTCCTTCATCCAAATACGGTAATATTTAAACCTTTCATATATAGAGTGTCCCAAAAGGAATTTGTGGATTAAATGTGCAAATAAATTAAGTTGAATAACTTTCTGTGGCCTCGTTTGAAAAATATGGACTTCAACAATCTTTACTTTCAACAATATAGGGCCACTTGTCACACCTCCAGGAAAACTCTAAGTTCCCTGTCAGTGTGATTTATCTGAGACTTTTTTCTTTAAGGTTTCCTTAGGAATAGAGTCTACACAAATAATCTACAGACAATTAATAAATTAAAAAATAATATTAGTGCGGTTATTGCCGAAATTAACTTGCACATGTATGATAGTCATCAAAAAATTAAAAAAAGAATCGCAGTGTGTAGTAGGAGACGTGGAGAACATTTATCTAATGTCTTGTTTCACATATAATTTTACGGTTTTTCTTTCTACTATATGTTTATATTAATAAATCGTTGAATTTCTAAATATTACACTTTTCCTGAAAAGTATGACGTTTTTAAATAGTTTCCTTGAATTTTTAAAACCTGTCGATGAGAATCTTTTGGAAACGTATTCGACGTGAGTGCTGGGGAAGTTGAATGCATTTAATTATTAGGTTGGTAACACACAAGTAAAAGTTTCATCAAAGTTCGTGTCATGTTGGCGATTACGGTTTGTATCAACAGCTCAACGCATTACTTTATATGTTATAACTCGAGTGGGGCATGGACTTCTTAGAAGTCGAGTATTTGTGAAATATATTTTACCGGCATTATTTGTATAACAAAATTCAAATTTGACGTTGCAATTTTGTAATGAAAACTTTTTGAAAGACAAATTAAATTACAAATAGAAAATGTTTTCATAAAAAGGGTATATACATACTTGCTCTAGTATTAAATTTTGTAAGCTAATAAAGTGTGCCCCTTATTTATATGCTTAAAGGCAGGGTGTGCATACGAAGAAACACCTGTTAACATATTATTCAAATTTCCGGTTTTTGATGAAACCAGATATTTTTTTTTGATCTACGTATATAGAACCACAAGAAATAACAATAAAGCCCATCAGCCGTAATCTAAAATTTTTTGAGGAAACAGAACTTATCAGTTAAACATTGAAAACTGGATGTCATCTAAACTAAAACAATTCTACTAACTAAAATTGCTTAAAATATCAAATGTTTTTTTTTTAAATTCTGGGTCGAAGGTAGCGTTGACATTTTGTTGTTGTGATCCTGCAAAACAATTGAATTGGTTTGATAGCCGAAAGTTGCATAATCTCAACAAATTCAGAACAATGTGGTGGCAGGTTGACAAACACAAAATGTGAACGTTGTGTTTTTCTGAACAAATAATTATAATTGGAAACTGTTTAAGTACTCGAAACTAACAAAACACCTAACAACAACTATCTTTAGTGTTTCGGTAATGTTTTTGAAGATAATTTAATAAATTCAATATTTGATTAAGTACAATTTTTAACATATGTTACCCGGTAAAGCCATTAAACTGACATCAAGGCAAGATTGTATAATCTATCTGTACTGATGAGAAAGCGGAACTATTGAAATTTTATTAATCTCTACGAATTAGTTCTTAATCAATCATGTTTCGTAGATACAAATAAATTATTTTTATATATTCTCGGCAGAATTAATAACTAAAGATAAATCAGAATCGGCATTTAATTTATTAGTACCTACCTACAAATTACGTTAAAAAAACTCAGTAAAGTACAACAGGTTCAAAATTTCTTAAAACGTTGTTCAGATTAATCGATGTCAACAATTTTACCATTTCTATAGTATCACACGCGTACACATCAACTCTTATTACAATATAAAGTGATAAATTACACCCAGTACCTTAACACAATGTACAAAATGCATTTACCTTATTAAAAGAAGACAAAAGAAATATCACCCACGTTTATAATTTTATACTTTTATTTCTTCGGTTAATTAATGGTATTCAGCTGTCTCACTTGGCTTAAACTGACGTAGGTAAGAGACTTGAGATAAGAAGTGCGGCGTAAAGTATTCAACCTCCTAGACGTAAGATTAATGATAGGCGGTCTAAAGATTCAAAAGTGACATGAAAATCTCAGCCTCTGTATCAATTCTAACTCATAGTTTTCTATTTTGGAACTTCTTTCATTTTATCCAGGTAGTCTCTAACTCGAAATTATTACAATACCGTTATAAGTAAGTATTAGAATCCACAGGAAACCAAACATTTTTTAATATAAACAATAACAAGTTTTTTTCGATGTGGAAAGATATTATAATGTGCGTGAAAATTCTAAAAAGCTTTTGTTCGCTTCATGAAGGATTAAATTTTTTCATCGCTTCTTTTTAGACAAAGTGACCTTTTGCATTGAATTGATAAATTGGCGTAAGCATCACTAACGGTTTAAATTCCTTATTTAAAGTTACGAAATAAGCTTTTCGAATTTATAATTTGGCATACGTCGATTTTGAAATATTGAACTCGACGAGTATTATTTATCTAATTTTTTTTCAAAGGCTGGTATACGATCTGCGTTTCCGTGTTCAAGTTCTTATACTTTAGCAACTACTTAAAAGAGGGCACCAGTAATACAGATGTAACAAACTGAAGTAACGTATTTATCTTTTAATTTTAAGGTAGTTATTGTTTGAATTTAGTATTAAGAAGGGTTTAACTTTAAGCACAGTTTGTAAAATATAATTAATTAATGAAACCCGGAACGATCCGTTGTCAGTGTATAAGCAGATGTTTAGGACAACTCGTTTCCATTCCAAAACTCTTCATTCGCAGTTTTATTTTAATTACATATAAATTTTATGATTATTATATTTACACAAAAATAAATGATAGGTAACTATGGTAAAATAGTTATAACCGAAAAATGTAAGTTTTGTGTAATGTAACGGCACAATTTTACTTTCCAAATGCTCTGCGTCATCGTTTGGTAAAATCCTTTATTGGAGAATTCATTGGACGACCAGTTCTTCGTTCCCAAGATGTTGCCAATTTTCTGAAAGCTCCCGGAGTTCTTTCAGACGAGGGGCCGCGGACTGTGGAGCCTCGTTCCGACACGTCACTCACTCCGAAACTTACCCATGATTAATGATCGCTTAGCGGCGCGCAGCTTCAAACAACAAAGTTTTCCCAGAGAAAAAATATCGTATATAAGAAACGAACGCTCGAAAAGACTCTTTCTAGATCTACCCTTCAAGATTGTGCTCTGCCCTCGAGCTGAGCCCCTCTCGGCATTCGCTTGACAGTCTCTTCTTGGTTTCTTTATTTCCAATGTCTACTTTTCCATTTATTATAATTTGCCTCTAGATATATCTCAGATGAAAATACTGTTATCGCTATTTACGGATAAAGGTCTTGTTCTATAGATTTTCTTATACTTTATATACGCTCTTAAAAAGAAGTCGACTACGAACGAAAATTCGCGTTTTATTTTCCGACAAAATTAATTACTACGTATATACATTTTGATAAAGAAAACCTCTACTCAGCCTTAGTAAAGCAACCATTTTTATGAATAGGTGCTATATTTAAATAAAAATTATGAATAAAGTGACGTCACTTTTACAGGAGTCCGGTAGTAAACAATGATGAATCTATTCTTCTTGTCACAACCGACACGTCATCACGCCCCAGTCATTTTACTATAATGTCATTTTACACTTCAGTCCTGGTGGCCTAGTCCATTAACAAACTGATTGCTCTAATCGTTAATTCATATAGAAATATGTATATCAAACCCTAATTAATTAAAACAACTTACATCCACATTTCCACACATTTATTTTGAGAAGCAAAGAATATAAACGACAGAAAGATTAAAATTTAATTTTATAAATGAAACGAATTTTTAATGTATGGTGAAAACCACCACTTGTTTCAGTAACGCGTGGGAAAATTTACATGTACATTATGAAATCGATAAAAGTATTATTAATTTGATAATGGATCTTTCACGAGGGTAGAAGAAAGTTTACAGGAATTTTCAATTTGGCAAGCGTTATTATAGTCGAAGCTGTTGTGCATCATAATATAACCGTAATCTATTAAAATAGGGAACATTTTATTAAAATATACCGAAAAAACACAATGGTAATTTTTTTAGGCATCATTGTCTTCGTTGATAATCTGTTTACACTCGAAGATAAACCGCGTTGATAGTGATATTATATGTTGTATGACCGGGCTTAAAGTTTAATATAAGAAGCTTCAATTTCTGTTAGTCATCTTAACGCAGCACTTTCGGACACCGTTTCCTTGTTTTGATTTCTCCTTAAGTAGTCTTTCATGTCCTACATATTGACTTTATCTAGGAATATTAAGTATTAATTATTTTGTTCAACTATTTATAAATCGATTTATGTCAAATGTCACTGCATTTTTTTCAGAAGCACGATCTTTAAAATGTTTGTTTTACTATTTTGATGAATTTTATTATTTAAACAATTTATATTCGCTTTAAAAATACTTTTAACGTTGAATATTTCAATTTTTAGTAAACAGATCTTAAGTATCAATAACATTTTCTGCTGAAAGCTTTCAACCAACTGAAATGTAATATATTTTCTAAATTTGTATGTTGTATACCGAATTCAGGAGTCTGAAGTAAATTTCAATACATAGAATGTTGCACGAGGATTAATTTCAGCGTAACTACATGATGGAGAAGAAGAATATAACACAAGTAGTGTATAAAGCGAGTTTTTGAAACTATAAAATTGTTATCAATTTCTTCTTGAGAAGATTGAAGTTTCTTTATAAGTTTTAATCTTTGTTTTTAAATTTTTAATTTTAAATTTGTTGTTATCAATACAACTTTAAACAATGGTTGTTTTAAAAATATTACTGATACCTCACGTTGTGCCAAATTTTGCAACATAGTCTTTCTTTTTGAAATGTGACATTTTGGAAACGTTTCTCTCATATTTTAAATTCTAGTTAAAAACAAAAAAAAGAATTTTTTTAAACGGCGAACCTGATCTCGGTTATAAACACAACCTGTGGCCTGAGGAGTACTCACCCTCGTAGCACAAAACGTCGCCCGAATTACACCGTAAAGTGTGTTTTGATTTGCACCTCCAGTAAGAAAGCTTAAATTAAATCAGTCAACTAATTGAGGAGGAAATAAACCAACCTACAAAAATGTGTTAATCATAAATACAATTACGCAATAACTATTTACGTAACTGGTGACCAAACGCGTAATTTTTTGTAACATGTGAATTACAAAAAATTATGTTTAATATTTTTTCATTTTTTTTTTATATTTACAATCTACTCAATTAATAGAATAGCTCAAGAGTAGCTGCGTTTTTGCCCCATTAGCCAGTACATCTTTTTTATCTTTAAGTCAAATCGCTGTCGATTAGCTTTGATGTTTCTGGCTAACTTCTAGTCAGATATTTGACTTCGCTTTTGTTTGTTTTTGGTTTATTGTAATATGAAAACTTGGAAACGGCCAATTCGTTTAGTACAAAAGTTATTTGGGTAGATTTGTCTCCGTTGGTTTGTATTCGCCACTGTATTAGCCATGTTTGTTGTTGGTTTAGATGTTCTTGAAGTTTATCGAATGCTTTGGTCGGATTTGGTTCTGTCAAGATGATGGGTGTATTGTCAGCAAATGTGGCAATCATTTTATTGTTTGTAGTTGCGAGGAGGAGGAGGATCTTCTAGTTCAATTTGGAATTTCAAATTTCATATTTTAGTAACATCTATTATTAGGTAAGCTAGTGTCCTGTTGATTTTATACAGAAGTCCGTTATGCCAAACCTTGTCAAATGCCTGTTTGTTGTCTAAAAACGCTGCAACACACACTTGTTTTTCTTTAGACTGTTTCGAATGTAATTTACAGTTTTGTGACATTGATGGATAATAGACCGCTTAGGTCGGAAGCCAAACTGATGTGAGGGAATTATTTCGTCAATTAACCTTATTTCGTCAATTCTTTAGAAAGAACCGTTCTAATATTTTAGAAAGTAGTAGCAAAAGGCTGATACGAACTGGTTTCTTGCAGGTCTTCCGGGTTTTGGTATCATAATGATTTGCACGTATTTCGTCGTCTACATTTAAGTTATTTGAAGGTAGTGGTGTCAAGACTTGAGCAATGTATTCTCCAAAGATATTTGCTTTTTCGACATTAGACAAGCCTAGCTTCTACACAGTTTTCCTAAAAGTGGAATTGATAATGTAGGCTTTTTGAATTTCTTAGTAGCCTTTCAAATGGTTTGGTTTTCTGGTGATAGGTTGGTGATATAGTAGTTGAATGTTTTGTTTCTGTTTTGTTGTATGGCATTGTGTGTTAATCTGTTCAGTGTGGTCTTGTCTAACAGGTTTCTCGACCTTTGCTATTTGTTTCGAGCCTTGTATTTTTCTGCTGCTAATTGCTTTATATACATTGGTACATCTTCTGGTGCTAAGTTTTGTTTTGTTAGAGTGGATTGCCAGGCGGCGTCTTAAATAAGCTTAGTGACATATTCTACAATTTTATCT
Source organism: Abscondita cerata (assembly GCA_030710515.1). Taxonomy (NCBI): domain Eukaryota; kingdom Metazoa; phylum Arthropoda; class Insecta; order Coleoptera; family Lampyridae; genus Abscondita; species Abscondita cerata. The sequence goes on from JALBCR010001911.1 coordinate 115,158, forward strand.
CTTACGTTTGAATTATGCATTTGGTGGTCCCGTTTGATATTACTATTAGTGTTGAATTAAAACCCTATATTTTTAATGGAAAGTTGTATAACCGGAAGTCAACATCAACTTCGTTATTTTAAATAAAACACTCTATATATTATTGCATTTTCGGATTCTACGTCCTATTTTAATGTCACCTTGTATGACATTCTCTGTAGCTAGGAATTATAGATTTTGAGATTTTTTGTAAAATTTTGACAGATTCAAAACTTCACGGAAATATCTGTAACTTTTTTCGAGAACTCAATATCGGGTTAATTTTTGGTTTGTATAAAGAGAATGGAGTATAGCAATCAATGATGTGTTCATAGATTAAAAACTGTATTTCTAAGTGTTTCATATTTGCTGTTACATTTTGACAACTTCAAAAAGCAATAACTTTTTAAATCAAATGGAATATTTGTATTTTTACTCTGTCGTGTGCAGGTTGAAATTCTTTTTCAAATCATATGAACATTATTAGCATTACGACTACTACATTTTGAGATATTTGCAATTCTCTACTATTGGGGCGTACCAGATCTGTTATCGAACTGGCCATGAATCTTTATTACAGTTTAGACTTTTGTCAAATAATGTCAAACCGAGTGTCAGACATTATTTTAACTACATACCTAAACTCCATTTACGTTGGGATTGAATTTTTGACAGTTTTCACCTGTCAAAAGATTCATCAAATACGTAAAAATAATAATAATGGTTTAATTGACCAACAGGTAACCCCAATTATAGGACAAAATGTAGGTATACTAATGTTGAACGTACATGTGATTTTTAACTAAACCAAACAATAAAAAAATTAACAATTAATTCAAACTAAATAATGTTTTCTTATTTTAATATTATAAATATTATTTATTTAATGTCAAATAAGAGTTCATCAGATGTGCATGCAAATATACCGCAACATAAGAATTCATTACACATTAATGTAATCGGTGCCTTAAGGAATAGATTTCTGTTTTTTTTTTTAGGAAAAAGGCGGATGGGTTTGGCTGTTTGTGCGTGGAACATGGATATCTAGGTTTTTTAATAATTCAGGAGAGTCTACTTTATTATGAAGTATTTTATATAGGAGTATTAATAATGCGCGTTTTTGCCTGTTCTCTACACTAATCATATCAAACGTATTTAATAATATTTGGTATTCAAAATCTCTTTCAGAGTAGGTGTTATGTTGTTTTAACCATAAGTATTTTAAAAATCGCATTTGTGCTGATTCAATAGAGTTTTGTAACGTTTGTAGTATGGGTACCAAATAATTGATCCATATTTTAGCTTTGATCTAATAATCGAGTAGTACAGTTTAATTAACGTTTGTATGTTGGTAAAATAGTTGAAATGTTTTGGCTGATAACTTAGTTACATGTTGATTGAAGTTTAATTCACTGTCAAATAGAACCCCCAGGTCTTTAATAGTGTTTGATCGACTTAGGATAGTAAAGTTGATGTGATATTTGTACTCGATAGGTTTCAGTTTAATTGTATATGTCATCACTTTGCATTTGGTATAGTTCAGTTTTAGCATATTCATATTACACCAGTTAAGAACATGGTTAAGGCAAGTTTGTAATTTTGTGCAGTCTTTAATGTTTGTTATAGATAAGTATACTTTTAGGTCGTCCGCAAATAGTAGCACTTTGCAATTTAGTTGGTCCACAATTTTGTCTATGTAGAGTAAGAAAGAAGTGGCCCTAAGTTTGATCCTTGTGGAACTCCGCTTTTACAATATAAAAGTTAGATGTATAATTATTGTACTCTACAAATTGTTCCCAACCTTTAATATACGACCGGAATAGTTTTAATAAAGAATTCAAAAATCCTATTTCGTCCAGTTTTACTAATAGCAAATCGTCGTATCGAAGATATATTAAACAGATGGAAATTTATAAATGAAGCATCCGAATAAAGTGAGATCAAAATTCTTAGATGTACTTCATACGAGGCTGGTAAAACCATGAGATACCAAGTCGAACTTCCACCTAAAAAAATGAAGTAAAATGGCCATGGTTTCAAACACAATATAAATGCCCCCACATATATGTACAAAACACTGTTCATTTAGAATCAAACTCCAAAATAGACTGTTATTGATTTACTGAAAAAACATGTTCAGGACGGTCTTGGATCGCCGATTTTGGCTTAGAAAAAATGGCTTAAGCACGACTGAGAATCTTCTTATTACAAACTGTTACCTTTTCATGGAAATGAATGCCTATGCAATGATTACCTCGTTCAAAACTCTATACATTTAGATTTAAAACCGTGCATGTTCAAATCATAGTTATATAGCAGTCAGCCCTGCGTACAAATATTCAGTGCTGCTAGATCCATGACATTGACTTTTTCGACAATAGTCAATTACAGTATGAAAGGTATAGTGAATAGATTAAATAAAATACAAAAATTCATCATATTACAAATGATTTGTCGGATACATACAGTTTTCCCAGAGAAAATTCAACTCGCCTGGGAAATATTCAAAATTTGGACATAGACAACGATTTCAAATACTTGGCAGATTTTGACATAGGAAAACATTGTTATGAAAGCGTCGATTGATGTTAAAAATCATTTGAGACAATTATGTGCAGACCTTGAATGTGAAAGCAGTTAGATTAAAGTACGAATGTCGTCTGTGGTTTAAGATGACCAAAAAAAAGTGAACATGATGATGAAAACGAGTTTTCAACCAACCTCTGGTGTGTTGAAAATAATAGCCTGTTTAACAATAAAAGAAAATATTATGAATTTTGAAGAACAATTGGAAGAATCAACAACTACTGTTGATCAAGATGGTATGGCAAGTAAAGTTAGATAAACAGTTGTAGTAATAAAGTATAAAATAAGTTAAGTAAGTAAATGCCAACAGTTAACTGTAAAGACTAGTGTGCGTTAAAGTGCACGGCGCCATCTAAGCGATGGTTTTAATGCTTAAAACAACACGTGAGTCGATAAAGCCAAGATAAAGCCAAGATAACTGTAAGAAGCATACACGCACGAAAAAGAACACCTGATGCAGCATTTCGCTCTTATTATGAGCTCATCAGAGGTGTATACTCACGTGCGGTATACAACTGTACAAGACGGCGGTTGGTCTTTTAAACTCTCCTGGAGCAATGAATACAAGTAAAATGTGTGTCTTGCGACATCTCGTGTTAAAATGGACACGTGTAATTAGTATAAACTAAGTAAATGCCAACAGTTAACTGTAAAGACTAGTGTGCGTTAAGTGCACGGCGCCATCTAAGCGATGGTTTTAATGCTTAAAACAACACGTGAGTCGATAAAGCCAAGATAACTTGTACAGGAAGCATACACGCACGAAAGAACACCTGATGCAGCATTTCGCTCTTATTATGAGCTCATCAGAGGTGTATACTCACGTGCGGTATACAACTGTTACAAGACGGCGGTTGGTCTTTTAAACTCTCCTGGAGCAATGAATACAAGTAAAATGTGTGTCTTGCGACATCTCGTGTTAAAATGGACACGTGTAATTAGTATAAACTAAGTAAATTTTAACACGAGATGTCGCAAGACACATTTTACTTGTATTCATTGCTCCAGGAGAGTTTAAAAGACCAACCGCCGTCTTGTACAGTTGTATACCGCACGTGAGTACACACCTCTGATGAGCTCATAATAAAGCGAAATGCTGCATCAGGTGTTCTTTCGTGCGTGTATGCTCTGTACAAGTTATCTTGGCTTTATCGACTCACGTGTTGTTTAAGCATTAAAACCATCGCTTAGATGGCGCCGTGCACTTTAACGCACACTAGTCTTTACAGTTAACTGTTGGCATTTACTTAGTTTATACTAACTACACGTGTCCATTTCTTAACACGAGATGTCGCAAGACACACATTTTACTTATAAAGTATAAAAATGTTTTTTTTCTAGATTTACTGAATGTGAGATTGAAGGGAACTACAATTTTAAAGACTATTCTAACAGTGTGTCAAGTCCATTTGTTGGAATTGTAGTCAAAGAAAAGGCTATAACCATTAAAAGTCTACTCCAAGTAACTTTAAAAACAAGCAACGAGAAGTTCTAAACAAGACCAAAAAAATTGAAACTGGTACTTATTTAAAGTGAACTAAAATATTATGGTGGCAAGAGTTTTAAGTTTTAATTATATGGATAACAAATGCAAAAAATACACCATTCATTGGATGTGGCAGAAACAAAATTGGGTGTATGAGCAGTTGGTATTCTGTAATAATCAATGATACTAGCGTCCACAAAATAAATAAAAATACCGTTTTTTAGAACAAAGTGGAAATCATCATGAATTTACAAAAATATAAAATTATTTGATGACTATTCCTAATCCAACCGTTTGTGAAAGTTCTAAAAATTTAGTTCTAGACGGCGACAATGAAACAATTATGACTAAAATCTGAGTCCTGCTGCAATGACAGTCCAAAAGTGATCAGTAAGAAGAAGGACAAGAAGTGAAAGATATCTATGTTTAGAAAAAATACCATGTATTATGTTTAGGTTCAAAGCGTTTTATTGTTTATTAATTGTTTTTTAAGAGATACTTAGTTAATTAATTGATTTGTATGTTGCGCATGAACAGGAACATACATAGTTTTGAAAGCACAAATAAGTAATTTACGAGTACAATAGTTATTATGTAAAAATAAAATTTAATGAAAAATATTTATTCTTTCATTTTATTATGAATGCTTTGAAACGGAAAACTGTGAAATCCTAGAATAACCTACGAATTTTCTGTAAGGAAATATATAGAAAAATCAGAAAAATTCTTAGAATATTCCAAAATAACCTAGGTGAAATTTTAGGAAATCTTGTAAAATTTTAGGAAATCTCGTAAAAATTATAGGAAATCCGAAAAATTTTTTAAAGAAAATCTTGTGTACATACACAAAAATCTTGTGCAATTTCTTCCTCATCCCTAGAGCATAAATATTTTTAGAAATTTTATCGAGGTTTGAACTTTTTTGAAATTTTCCCGAGGTTTTAGACTGAAACTCAAGACCAAGAAACAAATTTCGGATTTTATTTATCTTTGTGGGATGTTGGGAAAAACAATTTATACCAATATAATTTGTCATATAATATTTCGGTTGTCAGACCACGGGAAATTTTTACTAAAAAATTACATAATAACTGTGTGGATTACCAGACTTTGATTGGTTTATACACCTGGTATAAAGTTTTCAAGTCAAATAAAGTTAAATACTTGATCTTAGTTAATACTAGATCCATTATTCTTGTATTGGTTAATTAATAAATTAAACCCTAATGACTTAATAATACTGTTTATTAAAATATTTATTAACTACATTTTCAAATTGAAAATTTAATTGCGCGTCATCTTCAGATGATAAATTCTACAAAAGTGAGAATTTTTGACAAGACATTAAAGTTTAACTTATAAGTGTTGCAAAATCTAGCAACTTTGTCAACAGATGTGTATAGCAGCTACATAAGTCGATCCTTAGATTATTATAGCCAACGAAGTGTTGCAAAATAATAATCTTGAATTGCCTGTTGTAACATCGCGAGTGATTGTAGAATAGCAAACAAACACCGAAAATTACTGAACAGCTGTTGCGATCTTTGGAACTCTTCAGGAGTGAGAAAATCGAGTGTAAGTTTACTATTGAACAAATGCTCGCTATCGACTTATTTAACTGCTTACACATATGTTACGTTAATTAAAATTTAATTTATTTATACTTAAATAAATACTTAACAAAATAACAATATGAGTTACGCTATACCTTTATATTTAAAGCCAAGTACACCCAATGTTGATTTTTACATCAAAATTATTCATTTTATGCAACAATTTTTGAAATTGTAATGTCTATTTTAAAACAACATTGTATTCATTTGTATTAGTAGAAGTATTAGCAATTTAAAAAAAGTGAGGTTGTGTTATTTCTTGACATCCTGTTAAACCAAAAATATTTTTAAACGAAGAAATTATGGGAATTATTGCACATCTATTTTCCTGGCAACTTTTCAAATAACACCGTAATAGAAAAAATCTCGCAATTCTTTGACCACCCAGTATAATAAATTCAGAAAGTACATTAAGCAAGTGAAAATTTTAGTTTTAGAAATATTTAATTTTTATTTAATGACTTTATATTCTTCATGATATAAAGAGAAATTAATTGTATTTGCATTTAGTAATGTAATAAATAAAAAGTTTTAGCAAACATTAAGACGATTTCAAAAACCTTTATTAATTTATGCACATCAATCATCAAGGTAAAACTTTTTTCTTTAAAACAATTATTCAAAACTAAAGTTATTAATTAAAATTTAAAAATAATATGTAATGTCTGTGTTTCTGTCAATAAAACACCTAGGGAGAATGTATACCGTTTCATAATAAACATCTTTCTAATAAGAAGAAAAGTTAATTTACTTTAAAATACTTAAAAAGTTTAAAAGTAAAAATATTGATATTGGTAGTGACATCAATACTTGTATAAATCAAATATAAATGGTGGTTTGTTTATGTCAAGCACTACTAATTTGTTACTTGAAAAAAACAATTGCATACAAATCAAACAACCTATATTACGTTATTTATACGAGAATTGACGTCACGATGTAGACGACCTGTTTTGGCACCAATTTTTAGTATTTAAATTAAATACACTTTTTAAAAAGTACACTGTAATTTAAAAAAAATTATAACTGGCAAACGTACTTTATGTGTATGGATTTCACACATTTTATAAAAAGTTGGAAAATACTGAATTATACTTTTGAAGTTACTATGCAGCAAGGGTTTACTGGTTTTATGTGAAGTGGCACATCAACAACAAAGTTAGCAATAGTGTGACTTAAGTGTAGACGGCCTGTAGAATCAATTTGAATAGTCACTAATGCCGCAAAAGCAAATAGAACTTAATAAGTTAATTTAATAAAACTGTAAGTATAAGTAAACAAATAAATCTAAAAGTATTTGTATAAAAACACATATTATTGATAGTGAAAATATTTTGTTTTAAATGACGCCGTTTATAGATTTTAAAATAGCTATTTATGTTACTAGTGACAAAACACAGTTTTGCAAAGAATGTTATAATGGTTAGATGATTGTAGCGAGGCCGCAATATCACATGATTTACGAAATATATTAGCAATTTAGAGCACCAGAAAATTAATAAATTACAAGATAAAAGAGATTAAACAAGTTACAAATTCCTGATTAAGTATAGGGATTTAATTTGTATGGGAGAAGAATTACAAATTCTACATAAAAAGGCGTATTTATGTGTTTTTACACTTGGCAAAAATAATTGAGCTCTTTAATAAATTCGTGCGTAGTGGCTCATCATATCATTAATAAATAAATGTCTCTGTAATGAACTAGTATCACATATGTTTATGATCGAGTATACTTTATCCATTTCAAAACTCAGTAGCTTTAAAAATCTTCTTTGAACAGATTCAATGTAATCTATATGTATATTGCAGCAGGAATACCATATTAGAGATGCGTATAATAGACAGTTTAGAGTCAAAGGTTACCCCAAAGTCTGTAACAATTTTGGACCTGCCTAAGACAAAATAGATCAATGTTATAGTCGTGACGAAGAAGCTCTAGTTTTAGGAAAAAGTACATTTAGTAGAATTTAAGCGTAGCATACTATTTCGATAGTCCACAATGCAATTTACATTATCTTGTAGAAAATGACATGACTAATATTTATAACTGTATGAAAGAAGTTCATATCATCTGCAAATAACAATGCATCGACATCAATCTTATCTAAAACGTCATTTACATATATGTAAAACAGCAGGAAACCTAAGTTAGATCCTTGTGGCACACCAGACTTAGCTAAGTAATCTTGATATTTATAATCATTAAAAAACAACAAACTGCGTTCGGTTTGATAAATACGAAAAAGTGGTTTTAATAATTCTTAGATAATTTATTCAGTAATATATTGTGATCAAGATTGTAGTTTGTCGAAGACCTTCAAAAAATTTCTATAGATAACATCGGTCTGAATATTATTATCAACATTTTCCGGTTTGGGTTTTGCTCAAAAGATTAGTGAAAGTGGAGCGTATTTTTATAAAGGTTAATTGTTTATTTACTGCAAGATACAGAATATTGTGAAGAAGGATTTCAAAGGATTTTTCAAAATAGATCTAAAATTAGAAATGTCCAGACAATTGCATTTTTTTACATAGAACAAACCTTTGATGTTTTTCGAATAGTAGGAAATCTAGTTGTTTTTAGACATAAGTTTATGAAAGGGGTAGGAGGAGCCGCATGAACAACAGCACAATCTTTAATAATAAACAAAGGTATTGTTACACTCTGTACGTATTTTCGTCCAGTATGTATTGTACAATTTTGTTCAAAATATACATTATCGTTATCAAATATTTTTGTAAAAGTTCTTCTTTTATGTATAACCGCAAAGCAAAACGGAAGTATGTATTTAGTAAAATGATGTTATTCTGTAATTCCAAATATATGCAAATTTTGAATAAACGTCAAATTTAATAATGTGCTGAGACTGGAGGATAAGTTAATTAAGTCTAAAATCCAAGAATCCGTTACAGTTTGGTTGCACTAGGTGATCAGGGCCTGCAGTAAATTCAGATTTCATTTGTTTTAGAACTTGCAATACTTCACTTTCTTCAATTTTAGAAATAATTATTCACTTACTAGTAAATAATCACTATTAAACAGCAAGTTAGTTGATAATTGATAGGAGTACAAATCAGCGAGAAGGTGACGATAACCTTAGATGTATGAACCAACTTATTCATATAGTTTTATTCTCTTATTGATACTTAATATTCCTGTTTTAGCGATAACAAAAGTCCAAAATTGATGACGATTACTGTTACTTACATTTTCAAATTGTACTTTGTTGTATTTTCTCAAGTAGTACAATAAATCAAGAAAAGTAATTTTCTAATAAATTATACTCCTCAAGCTATCCAGGATCTATAAAACTTCAAGAAAGAAGAAAAATTCTAAATTCAGGATCAGAAGACCTACCAGATATTACTAAAAATAAAATAAACTCAACCTGAGGCAAATAAAAAACAACACATGTCCAGGAGAAGACAGGATCAACACAGAAATTTTAAATTTTGGGAAAAAAACCTATAAAGGGAAGCACTAAGAATCCTACTCAAAAAATGTCTTAATGAGGGCAAGATACCAGCCAAATGGTGTGACTCCAAAGTTTATTGCTCTTTAAAATGGACGGCAATACAAACATATAGAATTACTAGCCAATATCTCTTTCATCCCAACTTTATAAATTCCTCACAAAAATTATCTCAATTTGATGGACTCCAAAATTAGACTTCTATTAACCGATTGAGCAGGTGGGCTTTAAAGAAGATTTTAGCACTATTGACCACCTTTGTATAATGCGTTCTTTGATAGAAAAATGTAATGAATATAATGTACCAATTCATTTGGCTTACATCAACGTAGATCCAACAAACACCACAAGTAGAATACGGCGTAAAAGGGATGTACGACAAGGAGACACATTTTTGCCTAAGTTGTTTACCATAAGAACGTATTCAAGAAGCGGAAATGGGATAACAAAAGGCATTGAAGTCGATGGTACCAGACTTAATTATCTACGGTTTACAGATGATATACGAGGATGTATTGATACCTAGTTAGCCTAGACCAGTTCCTTTGCATAATCAAAATATTGTGTTACCATAGCAACGAACAATAACTTATTAGAAGTGTCAGTGTAAAGTTTGACGTCAAAAAAGTAAACCAAAGTCACGCAATAAATTAAATGAAAAAAGATGTCCATCGCAATTGTGAAAATCGAAAAATTGGAGTATCGAGCCATCATGAAGTCCTGTATTTAATAGGGTTAAGAGGTAAGCAGATTTACGAAAGTATGCTTAATACCCTTGGTGATCAATCTCCTTCGTGTGCAACCGTCAAAAATTGGAATGCAAGCTTTAAAAGAGGTAAATTTTCCATTGAAGATGATGACCGATCTGAAAGGCCAGTTTCTGTGTCAGTCCCCGAAAATATCGATGCAGTTCATGACATGATTTTATCAGACCGTCGAATTGGGCTAAAATGGATATCTGAAGCACTGAATATTTTATACGAACGCGTTCATTATATGGTTCACGTCAATTTGGACATGAGAAAAATTGTTGCAAAATGGATCCCCAAATGTTTGAATGTTGACCAAAAGCGTGCAAGGGTAGAAGCATCGCGTTTGATCTGTGCTCGATTTGAATACGATGTAGACTTCTTAAACCGAATTGTTACTATGGATGAGACTTGGGTACATTTCTACGATCCAGAAACAAAGTAACAATTGATGGAATGGCGACACTCTGGTTCTCCAAGACCCAAGAAGTTTCGTGTCCAAAATCTGCTGGAAAAGTTCTTGCTTCAGTTTTTGGGATTGCCATGGAGTAATCATGATTGATTTTTTGGATAAGGGTAGAACAATAACTGGAGATTACTATTCGACATTACTGACCACTCTACGGGAAAATATTAAAGAGAAAAGACGCGGAAAGCTATCCAAAGGTGTTTTGTTTTTGCAGGACAACACCCCTGCACACAAATCTCATGTTGCCATGCAAAAAATTTGTGATTTAGGGTTTGAATTACTAGAACACCTCCCTTATTCATCCAATTTGGCTCCGTCCGACTATCACCTCTTTCCTCAACTGAAAAAAAAGTTTAAAAGGTCGTACATTTTCTTCCAACAAGGAGGTAATAGAAGCTGTGGAGGTCTGGTTTGCAGAGCAAGAAGAAACATTTTTTTAAAGGTCTAGAGACGTTGCAGGTTTGCTGTAATAAATGTATCCAATTAAGAGGAGAATATGTTGAGTAATAAAATATTTTGACATTGAAATTTTGTTTGGTTCTATAGTAGGCTAAGAATTTTTCAATATATCCTCGTAGTCATAGTAACAAGCAACTCTAAAGAATTACACGATATGTTAATAGAATTAAATAAGGCCTCATCAAATATAGGACTAGAGATGAATTATCGTAAGACAAAATCATGAGCTCTAAAAACACCAAAATATACATAGGATACCATAGTATTGAACGTGTACAAGAGTATTATTTATTTAATCGTATGGTACATATTAAATATTGTATTGTGGTGGAAGTGGTATGTATGGTGGCCCAGAAGATCAGTATAAACCTGTACAGTGTGGTGACGAAATCGAGTGCAATTGTGGATTATTTCCTCTTGGCAAAGCATTTACTTCAAGGTTTAGGAAAACCACTAAAACCTAAACATGCCAACCCTTACCCACCCTAGTATTCACATGTAATAATATTAATTAAGTGTGTAATGTGTTTGTGTTTCGTGAAATTGTGTTGTATATTTTTTCCTAATTATCCGGGAGGGTCTTGATGACCAGGTCCGGAAACCAAAGTGGTGATTCTCAGGAACAACATATTTTTCTTGTTGACCATAGACTACTGTAAGGTACTGATCACCTTCCATATTTTATATTTGCACCAAAAATCCCTAAAAAAACACACACCAAATAAAACTCTAAAGAAAATTGACGTACGTTTTGAGTATATCTATCTGGGACACACTAGCATATTAGGCAAGGAAAACCAGCATGCCAAAATTACCAGGCGGATAAGATGAGAATGGGCACACTAGCACACATTCTAAAGAACCCCACTATTCAAATAAATCTGAAACGCGGGATGTATAACACGTGTGTACTTCCAGTACACACATATGGGCTGGAAACGGCATGTCTCGCCAAAGACTCTAATAAGAAACTACAAACAACTCAGCTGTGAAACGATGCATGTTGGGTATATCACTCTAGGACCAATTCAAAAATGAGGACATAAGAAATAGAACTAAGGTCGTGGTCGCAAAAATAAAATGGAGGTGGGCAGGGCATATGGCTAGACTAAACAAAGACATATGAAAATTTAAAATAACAGACTGGAGATCCAGACACCAAAGAGATGATTGGATGACGTCAAATCTATAGCAGGCAGAAAACGTTGCACAAGATAGAGATGCCTGGAAAGGATTAGGAGAGACCTATGTCCAAGAGTCGCTAACATAAGATAGTAGAAGAAGACATTTTCAACCTTATCAACATAATATTAATAAGCTAGGTAGATGTCACTTTTTTAATTTTTGCTTTAAGTTTACGAAATAATAGTTTAAACAAAATTTGTGTTCAATTAAATTAGAAACATTTTTTATTTTAAAGAAAAAATATGTAAAAAATTTTTGTAACTATTCTAACAGTCTATGTAAATTAACAGTCTTTTTGGCTGAACAAATTATGCCTAAAATCTAAACAGATTTGAAGTATTATAAATAACACCTACAAAAAAAATCGGGTGCGTGGTTTTCTTGATATTGTGTTTACATACGGACGGACGGCCGACCTCTAGACACAATTTTTTTGTTATAAATTATAACGTTAATTCTAATTGGTCGGAAAAAGTAAAAAAAATTAATATTATATTAATGCTGATTGGCTATAAAAATATAATTAATATTAATCATTTCCTTTTTAATTTAGAAGAATTTTAATATTTACTTGAGTATTTACTGTTACATTTCAAAATGTTTCTGTAAAAAACCGAATTCATTTCACACATTTTCGGATAGTTTTTGAAAACTGTCAAACAACTTGCTTGTCTAAACAAAACAATGTTTAAAATTTCACATACTTGGAAGTAAAGCTAAAATTACAAAACTTCTACAACTCTTTTCGGAAAATTTCCTTGATGACAGTATATAATATTCGCGTAAGGTATGAAAATCCGTATGTATTTGGATATTTTTTTGCTCAATTTTGAAAAAACTTCTCAAACATCAAAATACGTTAAATATTAAAATTTAAAAAATATGCAACAAATTCTGATGTGTTTTTACCAAATCGACGTTATTAGATATTATTTAAAAAAAATGGTAAGTGTTTAACAATTTGAGTTGATTAACTCTCAGATGAAAGTGTTAGAAGTTATGTTTTTGTTTCTCAAGCTTACCATCTTGATTAATCGATTAATTCTGCTTTCCTAAAATATTTATATTAAACCATTGTTATCATAGGTAATATAATAAATATAACAAATGTCGATTTCTAACATCTGTTACAAAATAATAGAAAATACAATATGCCGTTAAGTCAATGCAATTATGTAAATTATTGTTTGGATAATATGTAGAATACATAAAACTTATATATTGTGTTCTCTAATAAAAACGTATGCATTTGAGGAATGAACTAACAATAACCTATCAAGCGTAAAATGTAAAAAATGATCTCAATTTCTAATTTGCATTTTTTTTACGCATCCCAAAAGTTAAGAGGTATACGTACCTTTTGAAGCGTGCAAAATCTGAAGCAGTTTCGCTATTGGATACACTGACGTATATTGGGAGGGATTTTTTAAGGGTGGTTTCGATTAGCAATGGTTGTTGATTTTAAATTTTAAAATTTTGTGTTAGATTTATGTTAAATTATCATTAGTTAATTAAACTTCGATTTATACATATAATATAATGAAACTTTTCAATATGTAAAATCAGTTTTGTTAAAAAACAAGTAAAGAGAATTAGGAATCTCTTGTAAAACTCTCGAATGTAATCATTCAAAGTCAATCAATCAAAGAAGGAAGTGCAAGATGGCGGCCAATCTGATCGTAAGGTAAATGAGATGTTTGCTTATCAAACAGGAACTCGTCTGAGCTCAGATAAAATGCTCCGCAAAACTTTCATCGGGTAATTTAACTCAGGAAATGTGCTTCACTGACTTGATTATGATTGATCAAGAGATTGTTACATCAATGTTTTCTTAATAACTTACTTTCAAACTTAGCTAAGTTTTAATTGACTATTCGGAAGGGTGAATAATTTAAAATTACATTTTCTTCGATGCGGCGTTTTTATTAACAAGTTTCCAACTAAACGCAGTGTTTGTTCTATAAAAACCTGTTAGATCGGTAATTCACCCTATCTAATTGCATTTTCTCTGTAGTTTAGTGGAAATTCCCTTGCGAGTTAAGATTTAATGACACGTCAATACTAAGGGTTTTCATTAAGACTTAATTGTTTTCACAAAAGGTTATTTAAATCATGCTTTTCTAATAGCTACATACCCTCTTGAATTACGTTATATGAACTTAATGATAATGTGTTTGTCATAAAATATTCCTATACATAATTACGAATGACACGAAAAGTCATTTGTTTAAATAATTTCTAAATTAGTTATATTACACAAACCTTTATTTATACCGGTCTGGAATAATCATACAAAGATATAATCGTATTATGAATACGCATACACGAAATAGTGTAAATCTAACACTTTGTAAGTTAACATCATTATTAGGATGATCATTCGAAATCCATTTATTACCAAAATTTATATCGAAATCAGCTCGATAACATCAAAAGTTATTACATTGTTTGGTTTCAATGTTATTAATAAAATAGACATACCTTCGAATTTTACAAAAGGTGTTTTATTTGTACAATTCGAATTAATTATTAATATCAAAAATGCTAATGTGTATTGTTGAATGTTTAACACCAAAAATTTTTGTATCGACAGTATTCAAAACATGGATAAGATTTAACATGATAGTGATATTAATAAACTTTTATGTAAGTTTTTAATAAAGAAAGAATAATTGCTTATGTAGCATGCGTCTGATTAAGACAAGCCACCAGCTGTATCTTAGAAACTATTTATTGTACAACTTAGGGAAAAAATCCATATAATAAAATCGCTTATGAGAAACTGCTGGAAAATATTTTTAAGTTTCCTCCTCCATCGATAGGGGGCGTAGTTTACAATAATAATAATAATAATAATACAAAAACCACATTTTTTATAATAAATACATGGCAATGGTGCCGTAAAATTTAAATATTCCTAATCCTCAGATCATTTTATGTAAGTTTGCTTCAATGATTTTTCTTCTATCTTGTTAAATAACTGGTAGGGGTGACTCGGTAAGCTGACTAAGTATAACAGTCATAAGTTTTGTACCGCTTTTGGATTTTGACAAATTTAATATCATTTGAAAGTCAATTCAATGCCTAATGCGATATTATATTATCGTTTTATTCTGGTTTTTTAACGATCGCTAGGTGGCGTTGTTTGACCAATTGTTACTTTCATTTATTTAGTTTTGCTCACGCTAATTTATATTTTTGGTTTGGCTTTTATTGTTATGCAAACGATGGTGAAACGACCCATCAAAAACAATTTAATTAATTGATTTATTTTACACCACTTAGAGGTAACGTCGTTCTCGTTCACTTGAATTAACTTGAATTGGCTTGAACGAAACTTCACCTTGCCTCTACGTACTGTAAGTAATTAATATTTGTTACTAAATTGTAAACAGTAACTAAGATTTGAATAAAATTAAAAACGATTAAATTCTGTTTCCTTTTTCTCAAACCTTTGAAGTACAATTACTGTAACAATTGAAATTGGTTATTGATTTTTCAACAAACTTTAAAACAAAATTTAAAATAGAATTATGTCAATAAAATTTTATAATAAATGGCTATGACAGTAATTTTCCTTAAATTTCTGGATTGTAATGAATGGACAGAGATCAAATAAATAAGGATAAAATCTAGAAAAATAAATTTTGTTAAAACTCTAAAATAGAGATAAGATGTATACTCTATAAGAGCCTTTCCAGGTAGAGGTGGGAAGAATACACAACTCAGTATGTTGTAATATCCGACGTTTTGCTCACCACAGCCTTGATAAAACTCACACAACGGTGAGCAAAACGTCGGCGATTACAACCTACTAAGTTGTGTATTCTTCCCACCTCTTGTAGAGTATACATATTATTAAAAAGTTTGTGGAAGCAACTTACCTATATAGAGGTAGACATTTTGAGAAACCAATGTGTTTGGTCAACCTAAATGGGTTATAAAACATCCTATAATATTAATTATCAGACCAATCCGAAAAATACTGCCAAAAAACATAGTATGGTTAATTGTAAAGAATTTTCATTCAACGATAGTATTAAACTTAATTATACAATTTCAACATAAAAAGTAAAATGTTAATAATGTTAATTAAAATAATAAATTATCCATTAAATAATCAATTTCACCTAGCAACAATGCTTTTAATTGATTCCAGATACATATTCGTGCTCTTAATTAATTTTAGTAAAATCTTCTACTTAAAGCAAGTGAACTTTCAGTCAGTGGATTATCAACCAATTAATTTCTTAGGCCAGGTTGTTCTAATTTTTGGTTCAAACCATACCTATAATATAATAATTCATTAAGCTGTTTAAATTTTTTATTTAATTTAAATTGCATATTTATTTGGCAAGTTTAACTATGATCTTCATTACGCACTGTTACCTTTTACATTTATTGTAGTTACCTGAGGAAGTTGAAAGTAGTTGTTACACACACCCATTTTTATTAATTAAATCGAATTTTTTCTTTTTATTAAATAAATATTGGCCAAAACAAAGAGATTTTATTTTTCATTTCATATATGTAATTATTAAATTTTATTTATACTATCAATCTGGTTGTAAAGCGCTTCCCGTTTCTGGCAAAACTAAACTAAGCAATCACTCACTTCAAAAAAAGATCACATCTAGAAAAATGTATGGTAAACAATTCGCTGATAATAATAAATATCTGTTCAAACAATGTTCCGTTTTTGGCATTTTCTTTCACCCAGATTAACGTGCCAAGTGTAGTTTGTAGTATTTGGTAGCTGATTTTTGGATTAAAATCTCCCATAATCATCGTAAGGTCGACTAATTTAATACTCGATGTTATAATCGATACTTGTTCAAATATTGAAGCTTTTTACGTTTTGCTCAAGAAAAAGAATATAAGATATCAACATAAAAAAATGATCCCCACGAAGAATTACTTGTTCCAAAGCAAACTCACTTTTAACATTTAACATTACATGAACATACCTCTTAATTGATTGATCTTCTTTCTAATTAATTTCCGATTTAGGAGTATTGTAGTACCTAGTATTTTTAAGTAAACACCGTGGAGTATTGGGCCAAGGTTTTATTGCTTGGTGCAATCTTTATCATACACTAAGATGTGGCTTCCATAAAGATTGCACTAAGAAATCGAAAAGTCGGTTTAATAATGACCATGGTGTTTACTTTAGAATACCACCTCAATGCACCTAAAAGAAGTTCTTAAAATTACTTAGCAGAACTAAAATCATAAACGTACCCATTTGTTCTTCTAGTACAAATTACATTAGCTAGTGCATGCAGATGCAAAATAAAAATTGAAAATATTGAAGAAGATGAAGGATTAATCATTGTAAATGTTGCTTAAACATAAGCAAATTTTCAGATCTTATTTGTGGTTATTAACAAATTAATCTTCTTTCAAAAAATTTAGCAAAAGAACTTAGCATATTAATATGTAGTCTTGCTGGTAAGTGGGTTTATTCATTAAGTCAAAGTTCAGGTACATTATTAAAGATAAAGTAGCAAACAGATTTTCATAAATCCATTAGCCTCCATGTGTAGTCAAAAAGTCAAAAAAACTTGATGTTGATAATCTTCTTGATCTTGGGACATGAATCTACTTAGTTGCAATAGAAAAATAAAACATAGCTTATAGATTTAGCTTTAATCTATATTATAACTTAATTGTTTAGATGGTCGCGAATATTAGTGTTTTTTTTTAGTTATCCAGCCTAGTTTGGAAACAAAATAATTTCAGTTGACTACAACTTTTTTTCCCGTACTGTACGGTCGCTCTAGGTACTAATAAGTCACTCACTTCTCTCTTTTTAGTTAATTTGCTTTTGGACGATTTACAAAATTTATTTTTAATTATTAGTCAAGTAAGCATATTGTTAAATATAAACAAAAGCGGTTCTATCAAAGCTGGAATGGTTATAAAAGTTAAGAGAGCGAGTATTCCATGATATGTAAGACATAACATCTGAGATAATATGTAATTCAGTTACTCGGACAATGCAAGAGCATGCTGAAGCATATCTAGCAGCAGACGATGAACATTTTGAACAAAAAAACAAAAAAATTATCATCTGCTATTGACTGTTTTTACGTAGGACTACTTGAATTTTAATCAAATTTTAAAATAACTTATAACTCAGAAATTATTGCTGCAATAAAAAATTGTAAAAAGAACTTTTTTTTTGTTTTTATTATACATAATAAATTTGATTTATTTTCACACACAAAAAATGAAATCATTTTGTTGAAGATTGGCTCATAATAATCAAAATACATAAAATAATAATTTTGATATAAAATTTTTTTGCCAGAGACGTGTTAAGGACCATGGACCCCTTTTAGAAGGTGCGTATTTTCCGACAGATAACTCAGGTTGTTGGTTGAGAGGACGTTAGGCACCCTAAAGTAAGTGCTTCTTTAAAGCCAGTGGCTAGATTATACTCAAAGAAGCTGGCCACTGTTCTTGAAGACGCATCTGAGTTTTCTTTCAAATCATTCGTACTTTCCAGGGTCCTTAATACGTACCTGACAAAAATCTTTAATATTATTATGGAAAGATGTCAATTATATATTTTACTAACAAAGCCACCATGCTACGCATGAACAATAATTGACCTCAGCACTTACAATAACATTTATCAGCTGACTAATCAATATGAATGCAGAGTACATGGAATTCGTAAAATGAATAGAGAGTAGGTGTGCGCTCGCACAAGTTATAATATATTAATAAGAGATGTGCTTCTGAAGAAAGAAAGAGCACAATACTTAATTGATATAATTGCAGGTTTGTAATTAAAACATTTGAAACTTGATCATTCAATAACAATGTGTACTAAAATCTTTATTTAACACATAGTTGATGAGAATTTTTAATTTAAATTTGCATCCCATCTGAAACATTTTCGTATCTTCAAAATTGAATACTATAATTAATTATTATTAATCATTCTGTAATTTTGTAAATGAAATAATTTATTCGAAAGTAGATCTCGAGTAGGTAGTAAAAATTAATAAAACAATAAAAATGAGATTAAATAAACATATTTATAAAAATAACTCTATCTTGTAAACCGCATTAAACTAATTTAATTTTAACTCATTGTAAAAAACCAACTGCATGCAAGCACACACAACTGTGTAAGTACATTATATAAATTACTTTTTTTAGTAAAATGTATTAAGCAAATACACGAATCTTTATCGTGCGATTATAATTTTTTTTTCTAAGTTTAGTATAATTACAAACCAAATAATTTTCTTTATTACTTTAATATTTAAATAATTATATTATGATTGCGGTCGTGCTGAAGATTCCATCAGAAAGTGCCTATTATCTACACGGTCGCAGCCATAAACTTCATTTAGAAGAAAGAAATTCCGGAATGGTTATATTTTACTGCACTTTTGGTATGAGATATTTATGACTTTATTTCAAATTTAACCACAACTGTAAATGCACGTTAAACTGCATCGACAAGTTTTATTATTGTAATGCTCATCGATTTTTAGATTGGTCTAAAAATGCAGAGCATATTTATATAAAGATGCATCAAATAATATTATAATAACAGCAAACAAATGTTTCAAATTCCTAAAACCATTTGTACTTGCCAGTTTGTCAGAAAAAGTGGAACATAGACTGAGACGAATAACGTAGTCATTGAAAACCTCGGCGTTTTTTTTTTAAATTGCACCGAATTGATTATTCCATTAGGGCAATACCCACTGTATGTGTATTTTATCTTTTAGAAATAATCAAATTTTTATATTTATTTGATAGTACGTAATGGGTATGCAGCTACTTTATTTTTCATGTTTTTTTTTGATAACATATAAAGCTTCTTATATTCTTAATTTGCATATATATGAGTATCCTCTGCAATATAATTACAACAATGTCTTGAACTTATCAGCAGATCAATGCAATTTTAAAAATAAATAATCAATTAGTTTTGCCGGTGTGAATAAAATGTAATTGATCACTGTCAGTTTATGTGCGTAATACAAAAAACTACTGCATAATAAAAGAAAAAAATTTCTTCGAAGTTTCAATATTAAATATATCTAACTTGCAACATTTTTAATTTACAATTTCCTAATTTTTTAATTAAGTTGTGAAAAAATACGCTTTATGGTAATACCTATTTCTATTGTATACTTCGGTGGGTTTACAATGTTAACGCTATTTTTACATTTGGGGTGGCAAATGTATGAAAATCGTCGACGTGATAAGATGTGCGTTCTAAAAACCAACCCCTGAAATGTTTAGTACAGTGTTGTTAAAAAGCTTTGTAACTTTAACGCAACATATTTTCGTTTTAATGCGAAATAATACCATCTTATCGATTCCATGTTGTACTTAATAATTATGATTTACAAAAATTAAAAAGGTACCTACACATTTCATTTATAATATAATTTAAAAAACAAAAAAATATATGATTGTTAGACATTACTAAGAATTTCATTTTCAAAAGGGTTGCTTATTTTATATTACTACTTCTATCGTCAATAAAAAAGTAAAATTTTAAAAATTTTTGGTAAAAATAAAATGTTACTCAATTCACGAAATGTTACTAGTTTATTCATCCAAGCGAATAGTGTTCGTGCTAGAATAGGTATGTTATTCTAAACGCAAATATTCATTGTTTTCGAAATGAAAACCAGGAAAATTTTAATAATTCAAATTGATCAAATCTACCAAAAATGTCAAAACTATTACAGTTCTTAGTTTAGTTCGTTGATGATTACCTTGAATGTCAAAGTAATAAAACAAGTCATCATGTGTACCTTTTTAAAAACTCGCAGAAAAAAGATATTATTGTAAATTAGAATCATTACACAACAGTTTTCAGTTTTTAGAAAAGTAAATAATTTACAAGAAGCATTGTAATACCCAACATTTTAACATCAAGACGTTGTTGATACTGATTGATGTTGTAATTTTTACAGTTTGAAAAATTTTCAAAAACATTAATAAATTGTCTCCATAATAAAATTTGAAATTATAAAGTAAATTAAAATTAAGCGAATGAAAAAAAAATATGTTTGTTTTTTTTCTAAAATTCTTGGTGTATTAAATTTTTTTACTAGATGATTTAGATGTATTTGATTTTTGGAGTAATATTTGGGTTAATTAAATTTTTGTGTTCATTTATTCTATTATGCCTCTAGATATTGTTTAGTTTGTCAGTAGTAGAACCTACACTATTAATTTCATAGAAGTTGTGCATATAGTTTAAGTTTTCTGAATTATCTCTTAATTGAAAAAAAAAGTACCAACAAAATATATTTTTTTTAAAGTTTTCCTAGTACTGAATTCAATAGACAATTTTGAAAGATATCTGAATTTAAAATAAATTACTTAATGCAAACCAAAACAATGTTTCAAGGATGTTTCTAAAATAACGGAAATAAGATATAGAATTGTACACACGTTTGCAAAATGAACTCTAGGAAAAAATCATGAGATAAAAATTCTAAATTTGTCTAATGTATGTAAGTAAAAAATAATGTAAAAAAAGAATTTTGATGCTTCAGTTTTTGGTTTTGGTATCTTTTAAGAAGAAAGTTTTGTGAGCTACATAAATTGTGAATTAATCCAAACAAAAATTTTTCTTTATTTGTTTACAATCATGACTAAGTTGATAATTTAAAAAATTGTTTTAAATTCAAATGTTTGAAAGTGGTGTATTTTTTAATTTTATTTAGTTTTTAATATTTAAATTAAATTTGAAAAAAAATCTTTTGTCTTTGATACCAAAGGGAGTTTTTAGAAACCTAAAAATGAACGCTCTTCAAAATAGTAACAAAAAATATATCTTGTATTTTTTAAATTATACAAACTAACAACTAATTTTTTCACTAAACTTTCTTAGACGTTTATCTCAATTTGATTCAAAATTAATATTTTGTTAATTAATTTATTAAAAAAATTAGATATCTGAAAGATTGTAGGTATCTCTATTAAAAATATAACAAAAAAAATTGAAAAATAAGTAACGCTCTTGTGCTTTAAATTTTGAAATAAAATTAGTAATTAAATCTTTCGCTTTGTTTTTATTTATTTGGCGCTAATCTTTTTTCTATTTCCTCAATTTTTTTAGTAAAACATTTATTGTCAGTGTACTTAAATTTACTTACTATTTTCATTATTGTATAAGTACAAATATTAAATATTAGAACTATTCGCGTGAAAAATTACATTGAAACTACTGCAGCTGCCGGGTTGCGTATTACCATTTTGTTCAGAAGCAACCTAATACTTAGTAGAGCCGCATAATTTGTGTACTCCCTTAATTTTGTCGTTTCGGTTACCATTCTTTCTTTCACCCCTAATGCAACGTTTAAATGCCTAAGGATTGTTTTAAATTTTGCGTTGCATTAATGGCGAATCATCTACGATATAGGTTATATGGATGATTGTAGACACTGTTTTGTGACGGGAAACATCTTAACTTTTCCATCAATGTACATCTACGAAACTATGAAATATGTTAAAAGTAACATCTCAAATTCGAAACTGGTTATCTATGTACCCTACTAGGTATAAAAATATAATCAAGCCAACTTCAATCAGACTATGCAAAACAGAAAAGAGTTTTGAATTCCAAGGCGTTCAATTTTTTAATCACTTGCCAAGATCGGTTCAGGTACTTCCCATAATTGAATTTAAAAAACTGTAAAAGCAATGTTATTAAAGAAAGCCTTCTATTCGTATAATGAATACTTATCTTATAATCTCACATCAAATGATTTTTTAACTGTACTTACTATGTTTGTGATGTGTGTTTGTATGTATCCTTATGTATGTGTATGTTATATACAAATACTTTATTATTTATATATTTATATTTGACGGGTTTAAAACTTGTAAATATGTTCTTCTATATAACGATTGTAAGCACTATTCTGTGATAATAACATAATAAACTATTATTATTATTGTTATGTATTATTATTTATTATTATTATTATTGTTGCTGACTGTACGCCACTTTTTTCTTTTTTTTAATTTAATTTAAGCTAAAATTTAAATTTAACGAATGCAAACAAAAATTTTAGAAAAAGGTTGCTGAAAAACAAAAGCATAAAAATATGGTGTTAAGCTCAAAAATGATACAAAAGTTTTATTAAACTAAAAAAAGCTGATTTTCTTACTTCAAAATAATTTTTCCTTAAATAGCGAAAAAATATTTACGCACCCTTATTTACACATTTCATTATTTTATATCTAATAATTTCAAAAAGCATTATTTTTGCAAAGTACATTTTGAAAAGTAAGTTTTTTCCAATTTAGTTATACTTTAAATTTTGTCTCTTTTTTAAGAATTCTTCGTGATTGAAGGTGTAGGATACAAATCAATCTTTCAAAAAAAAAAAAACAAACTGAAGTTTCGTCTCTCAAACGAAAGCTTCATCAATGCCAAGTTTTGTTCTTGTGTAGCTCCCGTTTGAGGGACGAAACGTCGGCCTGTTTTTTTTTTGAAAGATTGATTTTTATCCTCCAACTCCAAAAGGGTTTTTAAAAAAACAAAGTAAATTTTTGATTTATTTATTGTATTTTTCTAGTCAAAATACTAAAAAAATTAAAGAAAAACATGTTTAGAAAAGTGTGACTAAACAAAAATGTAAAATTTTAAAATTTTAGTTTCTGGTTTTAAAGTTTTTTGCCAAACATTTTTCTCCTAATGTATGGTGTATAATTTTCGAACATAAACATCAGAAAATCTACACAATGACATAAATAAAAATAAATAAATGTACGACCAAACATTTATAAAAATGTAATACTGTAGAAGTTCAAAAGTTCAAACTAAAGGCTATACATCAGTCATCAGCATCGCAATTTAACAATTGTGATATTCTAAATTATTATGTTTGGATGATTAAAATATGATACTTTTATTAGTGATTACAAGAGAGTTTAGGCAACAGTGTCAAACCCACCAAAACTTTAACTATAACGCCAAACGCATCGTTGACCACATTCATTCACCTGACCACAATGTCAAACTTTTAATTTTGATTACAATGTCAAATGTGACCATAACGTAAAATTTTTATTTTGGTCGACGTCAAACTTGACTACAACGTCAGTTTATAAATAAACAAGTTGATTATGTCAACTAATGTTAAACTTATACAATAGCCAAACGTGACCATAACGTCAAATTCCGAAACACTCTTAATTATAAGCACCACCATGAATTAAGATAGTTTTCTGAATGCGTCACCAAAACATCAAACTTTCACTTTGATCACAACGTCAAATGCAATTTTAACGACAAATTTCAAAACCACAGTATGCATTTGAATTAGTAATGGTAAGACCCAGTTTTTTTTGCTGATTTGAGTCGTACCTGATCCTTGTCAAAAATGATTTGTTCATAAAATTCGATGTGTTTATAGTACCTAGTATTTATATTTAAAAATCATACACTTAGTACCGAGCAACTATTTGAAAAATGGCTAGTTACAAAAAGTAGTTCATTTTGACACCTACTTTCATTACGAGAAATGTCAACTTTATGTGACAAAATTAGTTAAAAGTATTTACGTTGTGTATAATACATATAGTTTCTAGTAAGTATAATTTAACATAATAAATACCATTCGTAACTAAACACTTATTTTAACATATACAGGATGTCTCTGAAATTAGGTGGGCAAACTGAAATGGTACGTAGAAAAAAGCATTAATGTTTAATTTTTATGCTTCAAAAAAGGTAGACAACTGATAGTTAGGTAATCAATTTGTGACCTTAAACTTTCTCTTGTTTGCTTTAAGTTTCTCACTCTGATGAAACCCATTACGATAGGGTGGCGAAACGTTACCTTTTTCGAAACGGTCCAATCCCGGAAGGCGTTTTTGTTACAATAATGACTCCGGTCGTATAAGTCTCAATCCTTACATACGTGTTTATCTGGCATAATTTAATACACACGTTGTTGGAATATTTAGCAATTTATTATCTTTCTTTCATTAGAATATTGTTAATTCGATTCACAAAATGTTTGTTTTTAAAATTATTTTTGTGTACAAAAAATTGCATAAAACGAGAGAATAGGATAAAATACTCATTACAGAAGGCCATGCAAGCATTCATTTGTTTTTCAACTCATCTTTTTGCGACGCGTTTCGGAATTTGAATCCATTAATTTATAATACTGTATATTATTGTTCTTGTCAGTTTGTTAAATCAAAATATGTTTGTTTTTTAATAAAGTAATTAACAAAGTTGGTCACCATAGCAATTTTAATTAATTTTGTTTAATGTATCAATTACCCATATAATTTTTCTCATTTGAGACAAATAATTTAATTATTTCATGCATGTGCTCTAAAAAACACAAACCAGAGTGGGTTTTCAACAAAACCAATTTTTGATGTAACATATTTAAATAGAAATTCAGGACCTTTCCTAAATCTCACACAAAATAGTTTCTTCCAAAGTGAATAGAAATAAAATAATAATAGTCACATCCATAACAGTATCGTTCGTCAAAGGGTGAAAAATCAAAATTTACTTAGATTATATTAAATCGAATTCAAAACTAAAATTTAAAAAGAAATTTAAATCTTACATTGAGATTATAAGGTGCATATAACAACAAAAATGCAATAAAATTATTTAATAAGTTAATTAGTACAGAAGTAGTGTACACATTTTTTTAATTTGATTATTTCTTTGGCGTGCAGCACTTATAATTTCACTTGTTTCCTAAACACGAGCAATACCAATTTTGATTTAAAATATAATTATAAATCATAAACCGACACAAAATTGTTTTTTGTCGTATTTAGAGAAATAATAAATACTTTAAAATTGTAAAACGTAAAATAAATAAATATTTTGTGTTTTATTTCGATTATTCAGTCTCGGAAATCATTACAAAAAACTTCTACATCTATTCAATTAGGAATTTTCAAAATCTTCATATGTAACACTAAAATGCATTAATTTCATGTAACCGCACCTAAAATTCTTCTAAACCATATTTGCATACAATAGTTTTACAATCTTGTTGCTCATGGTGGTCTTCTATCGAACACGTGATAATTACATTATTACCTTAAAAATATAATTAACTAATTAAACATAATCACCTACTGTGTAATTTTTTTTTGTATAAAGTTAAAAGCATAGCGAATAAGTTAATTTGTTTTAAGGATTTTCACGAATTCTATGGAAATAATATTTCAGTACAGTAGGTACGTCAAAAATAAGTCTTGAATCTTGACGGATAGAACCTACTGGACGAAAAAAGACCGTATCTGACCATTGTTGAAAGTAAAAGGACACAATTATTATTCATTTGTAAATGTCAATGTTGCCCGATATTCAATATGGTGGGAGTCGTCGGACCACACGACATCGTTGATAAATGATCTCTGATTCTTAGGATAGTTCTGTTTTTGAACACTTTTGCGATAGCTGTTGAATATTTTAAATTCTGACTCTTCTGGGACGTGCTTCCGTTTCAACTCTTAGTTTCGGTTTACAAATAGTTTTAAAAGATGCGCATATTTTCTTTTTGATATTACTTATATAGGGTTTTCTAAGAATAAGGATGTTTACTACACATTTTGATATTTTTACTGTTGATACTAGTGACAAATAATTTGTGGAAATGATGTATTAGTATAAACATTGTGACAAACCTATTGGATTTTATATACAATCACAAATTATCTTCGAGACGTATCGCTAAAGATGATTGATTACTTATACAGCAAAATAATTTTGTATCTATTTTTTATAGAAATATCTTGTGGTAGTTTTTTCATTTTGTGGTTGTTGTTAAATTGAAATTGAGAATTAAAATCGTAATTGTGAAGAAGTTTCTGCTGAAGTACCTACTAAGTAAGAAGTTATTCAATTTTTTTGTTCTCCCTGACGCATGTTATAACGTAATGTAAGCGACTTTTAATGGATTGTTGTTCACTTATTTCTACAGCTGGCAACACGAAATTATTGTAATGTAGATACTCTGTTATTTTGAGTATTATTTACAGCACTTATATAGTAGGGTAATACGTATAATAAATGCTGCTGCATAAAAATTAATTCTTAATTGTTCAATGATACATAAAACAACAATAAAATCAGTACGCACATTTATACGTTTTTTTTAACTATAGCTATTTGTGAATGTTAAATTTAGTTATTTTTATTAATAGTTTCAATTAAAAAAAAATACTGCTGTAATATAATATTCTTTATGAAAACTGACATTTGTATACTAATAAATAAAAAACAAAAAAACAAAGTTTTTTAAACAAATTAAATACACAAAAAATAATACAAGTTAATATTGTAAGTGCAATAACATTATAGTAAGTAAAGTAAGTGTAATTTATATATTTTTATTAAATGAATAATTTTATTAAACAAGTAAACTTGGGTAGTTAAATTTACGATTAATTTATTTGAGTGTTTAATTTCACATCTATTACCTGGGTTGAATTATTTTCTAGAAAACTATTCAAGCATTGAATCAATACATAAAGATAATGTGAATAAGTAAGATGCTTGATATATAATACCAAAAAAAAATTTTTTATATCACATTTTTAATTTATTTATTAACTACTTAAGTCTTAAAGCTTAGCTGAGATTTAAAAAAAACTGAACGCCACTCTTTGTGAGTATACAATCTATAAAATTTATTTAAAACGTCACATTGCTATGTTATTTTTACTTTACGTTTTAGTTTAGTTATTACAGATATTATGGGCAAACAAAATTTTCTTATAATTTTTCAAATGCAAAGAAGCATTGATATCACATTCTTACTTCTTAGTTTTTCAAAAATGACTATATATACATATACCTAGTTTATAAAACTTTATTTTTAAGGATAACTAATTATCCGATTATCCTTAGTTATTAAAATGAATGAATCTAGTGTTCGAGATTTATTCAAAGCAACAAAAACCAAATAACTGCAAAACTTTTGTTTTTTGTCGCTTTGAATAAATAATTTCTAGCTAGATTTTTTTCATTTTGATAACTAGTTTACTATATTTTTGATCAATTTGATAAATAAAAATGTTGTATGCCTTTCAAACTAGAAATATTAATTTGAACATCCCTGTACAGAGTGGACCGATTTCTATGGGATTGCAGGGTATTTCAGTAACTATTACTGTTAGAACAAAACTGATCACGTAGCATTAGGCCACCTTTTTGAGACAAATTAAACAGCGAATACAAAAATTAGTTTTGTTTTGACAGATGTGCTGTGTTTCATTGTTTTAAATTATTGCATCGCCTACTTACAAAAGTGCAAACAAACAAATTGGCTTGTAATTCCGTAATTTTTAAAAAGAACCTCTAAAAACTATATATTGTTCAAAAGCTTACAAAATAAGAATTTTAATGAAGTCAAAGTCAACTATAGTTTCCATTCAAAAAAAAAACTAAGTTTATGTGGCATCTCGACTATATTGGTGACCAAAGTTAAAAATTAACTACTTTATTTGATCCTACGCTTAAAACCGCACAAAAATATATTTACACTTTTTCCTGAATTTGTATCAATAGATGAGATATGGAACCCTATCGAATTTTGGAAAAATTCAATTTTGGTCCCTGCCTCAAAAATGAAAAAAGATAGTAAATTTTTGTGTTTACTGTTTATTTTGTCTTAAATAGTTGGCCTAATGCTACGTGAACAGTAATAGTTACTGAAATACCTTGCAATCTCATCGAAATCGGTCCACCCCGTACATATAGTTCATAAAACGTTTTTTAACCCTTAATTAGGTGTATGGGGTCAGGGCCACTTAAAATTGAAAAAATAATGTGTTACAGTGTTTAGAGCGCGCTCACGCTCTTTCTACCTTCCTCACAGCGCGCGGGGCTCGCAAATTAGAGCACTGACCCTATGCGACCAGTTACGTTACATTATTACAATATTAATATATTGTTTATTATTTTTTTTTCAGTTTTTTACTGATTTAAAATGTCTAACGAAAGACAAATATTGCAATGGCTAGAGGAAGTGACCGATGAAGAGCAAGATGTAGCTGGTTCGGATTATGAAAACAAAACGGTAAACGATACCACTTATGATAGTGCCCATGATTCAGAAAGCAAAATTGAAGAGTCCGAAGATATTCGAGACATCTCTGAACTATAGGAAGGTAACTATTTTTTATCTCGACATACCCAGAGAAATGGCCTAAAGTACCACCATCAAACGCAGTAAAGACCCATGCACAAAATATTATTCTTCACTTACCGGGAGTCAAAGATTATGCAAAAAACGCCAAATCTTCCCTTGAATGCTTCCAATTGTTCTTTGACAGTGATGTTATTAAACTTTTGGTCACAAATACCAATTTATATATTGATAAAATAACGGAAAAGTTTGGAAGAGATTGTGATGCACTCCCTACTGATAATACGGAAATGAATGCATTTTTGGGCTTACTAATTATGACTGGAGTCCTAAAAGGAAATTTTATTGGTTTGTGGGCACAAGATGGATCAGGCATAGAAATGTTTTAATTATCAATGTCTTATAAACGTTTTCTATTTTTGTTGAGATGTCTACCGTTTGATAATACGTCAGATCAAGAGGAAAGACTAAAAATTGATAATATGGCAGCAATAAGATATTTGTGTCAAATTATGGAGAATAAGATTTTAGCTGCTTATTGCCCCGACGAGAATGTAACTATCGATGAACAATTGGTTGGTTTTTGTGGTTGTTTTAGAGGAAATGTTTACATGCCTAATAAACCAAACAAGTACGGAATAAAAGTTCAAGCCATGGTCGACACGAAAACATATTATTTGTGCAAGTTTGAAGTTTATTTTGGAAAACAACCAGATAGAGAATATCAGATACCCAATTCTCTAGACGAGATTGTAAAACGTCTAGTTGAACCAATAAAACGCAGCGGTCGAAACATAACAACTGACAATTGGTACACAAGTAGAAAACTGGCTAAGGAGTTGCTAACGCCTGAATGTAAATTGACACTTGTTGGTACATTAAATAAAACAAAGCCTGACATCTTAACTAAATTTTTGCCAAATAAAAATAAACCAGCATGTAGTTCAGTTTTCGGATTTCATAATCAAATGACTATAGTCTCATATGTTCCCAAGCCAAAAAAAAGCTGTTGTTTTACTTTCCACCATGCACAATGATAACGCCATTGACGAAACAACAACCAGAGCTCAAAAACCAGAAATAATTACTTATTACAATAGTACCAAAGGTGATGTGGATTGTAATGACCAACTTTGCAGCAATTATAATGTTGGAAGAAGAACAGAAAGATGGCCACTGGCTGTATTTTTTTATTTTGTAAATATATCTGGCATTAACGCATTTGTTGTACAGAAAGCGAATACTGATAAGAGTACCACACATACAAGACGGATATTTTTTTGAAGAAATTTGCAGCAGCACTTGTGGAAGATTACCAAAAACGTCGCATACAACTACGTGCTGTACCAACGACAACAAAAAAACGTCTCCGTGAAATTCACGATGTAGACAAGACGGTCTAACAATTGACAGCTAAGCGCGGGTGCTGTTCATCATGTCCTAGAAAGGAAGACAAAAAAGTGCCAACAAAATGCTTCAAGCGTCATAAATTTATTTTTCAGCAACACTCGGGGTTTACTGCGTCGGATGCAGAACAGAAGAATCCGCTGATGAGACTAATTAATTTTTTTAAGTTAATCTTGGCCATGCCAAAAAAAATTAGTTTAAAAATAGAGGTTACATTTTTTTTATTTTTTAGTTTTAGTACAATGCTTCATTTATGTTTTGTTTCTTACAGTTAATTATATTAAAGAACTTTATTAATTACTATAAAATATTTCTTTTGACACTCCTTTCCCAAGGTTTTTTGGGGTCACTCAAGACCCCCTGCGCCTAATCGGATGATTTTTTTTAATGCGCCTAGTTAAGGGTTAAGGATACTAATATAACAGGTATGCAATAATACTTAGTTCCTAAAAAGAAAAAATCTAGCGAGCCATAATTTATTCAAAACAACAAAAAACACCAGTCAAAAATAAACTTTATGTAGCTACATATTTTAAGTTTTAATAATTACTAAGTAATTATTATAAATGAGTTTCATAATTGATGGAGTAACACAGGATAGGACGCCTCACATTTTAGCTTAGTAATTTTTTACAGAAAAAAAATATATTCGCAAATATGAGTCGTTGAGATAAGTCAACAAGTACGTTCTCAGGCGGCAGAATTTTTGCAGACGGCATTTCAAAGACTGTTAGAAGATATGATAAGTGCCTGAATTTGTTTAACAATAACAACTGTAGTTTTAAGATGTATATAATAAAATTTTTGTATCTCGACTGGTTTAATTTTTATTTCAGAAGGAGGTTACTTTGTGGACGACCCTCTTACATATTTCTTCCCGAAATGTTAGTCGAAGATGCCCCCGTTATAAAAAGGATCCTATGAACAACGGAAAAAAGTATAATAAAATTTAAATTTTGTTTTTTTAAATTGATTTTTTTAATTGTATTTTGATCTTTACGTTATTCTGTTTTTGGTTGTTTTTACTTATTTGTTTTTTTTGTTTCTTTCTATTTTTCCGAATCAAAAAATATCACATAAAAATTCTGAACTTGGTGACGCTACCACTGTCAAACTATAATTTTGAAAATTGTCTTCACATTTGTTGTTATGTCAAGAGTTTTTTTTCAATTTTCAGTACCAAGTAACAAATCGCTACCGTCTGTAATAGTGTGCTTTTGAAAATTTTGTTCAAATATTTCTTTCTGTAAAATGTAAACAGAAGGCAATAAGTTTTTCTGGAATGTTGTAAAAACATGACCAATTTGGAGTCATGATTATAGTACATTCCTAAAAAAGAAATTTTATAAAATAGATATCACACTAGACCAGTAGTGTTTGTACTAGTTTAAGGAAGAAGTGTAGGTTGATTATTACTTATTATTAAACAAAAAATTAGAGTAAGAAAGCAGTAACAAAATTCAATTGTGTATGTAACTAAAAAAATATTTTTTTGTACTCGCCGCTTGGGAAATGACATCTGATATAAGTGTGTAGCCAATCAGGAAGCTATTTTTCCCGCATCAGTTCGGGAAAAAATTAAAAAAAACACTGGCATTCACAGACATTGAAATAATAACATCGTAATCCAAATATAATTTTTAGTTGCTACAAATCATTTTTCCAATGATTTTTGTTAATGAAAACAAATTAATCTTGAAAAATCTACACAAAGTTATTAAAAATTTATAGTGCCATCTATCCGTTATGTAAATTACTACAACTAAAAACGTCAACTCATAGCACTCTGCTAACTATGTTAAAATTTGACATGTATGTAAAATAGTTGCTAATATTTATTAACGGAATATTTGCTCAATACAAAAAATATTGTACAAATTTCTTGCGGGAAGATTATTCTAGCATTCGCGCTATTAAAGCACTCGCTCACTTCGTTCGCTTGATGCTTTAAATGCGCTCATGTAGGAAAAAGTTTCTTCCCAAACTTGGTTCGCATAAATAAATATTTTGTACTCGCCGCTTGGGAATAGTTATTTGTCCAACAAGTGAGGAAAACGATTCCTTTTCCCACTCGAGCTCGAGTTGCATCACGAGCGTGCGAGGAGGCATTAGAGTGAGAGTGTAAAAGGCTTTCCTCATGTGTTAGACACAACATTTTTCCACGACATTCCCAAAAAAACAACCCTAATGAAAGAAGTAACCAATAGTCTCGCTACAGTATTCTGTAGTATCGGTTTAGTCTCAATCTGTCACAGCGCAGTCGCGTAATTCTAACCAATAATTGTAGGATAGCAATTTTTAAAAATCGAAATATAAGATATTAAATTAAACAAACCTTATTGAATACTAAATTAAATTGTTTAACTAACTACTAGGCGCATATAGTTCTAATAACACATTCTTACATTTTTTAAAGAGGCATTTTGTAACACGGCATTATTTTCCTCGCTAGTGAGGAAAAACGAATTTTCCTCACTATTTGTAGAAAAGAAACGTCCGTTTTCTAAGTATGCCGTGGAAAAATGACATTTGATGTAAGTGTAGCCAATCAGGAAGCTATTTTTCCCGCATCCCTTCGGGAAAAATTACAAAAAACTGGCTGGCATTCACAGACATTGAAATAATAACATCGTAATTCAAATATAATTTTTAGTTGCTAAAATCATTTTTCCCAATGATTTTTGTTAATGAAAACAAATTAACCTTGAAAAATCTACACAAAGTTAGTAAAATTTATAGTGCCATCTATCCGTTATGTAAATTACTACAACTCAAAACGTCTACTTATAGCACTCTGCTAACTATATTAAATTTGACATTAATGTAAAATAGTTGCTAATATTTAAGCCCAAATCGATAGTCATCACTCAATCTCAAATGAACTACACTCACTTTTACTGCAATTGAGATTAATGGGCACTCATCCTCAATTATGGAATTGAGAAACGCTTCCTCAACGTACTTAAATACTTCACTTAATTTTAAGTGAGGTGATTTAGTAACGTCCTAACTTTTTAGGGAAAAACTAAAGTTTGTATTTACAGTTATGTCACACTACAGTGATATATTCCTGTTTGTCAGCGATTAATTCAAATTGTGATTAAAAAATATGAACCAGAAGAAAAAATATATGACATCGGAAGAAAGTTTTTTAACTGAATTGGCTGCAAAATTTAAATACAAAATTGAAAATAAGCGGTCAGATGTAATTTCTGTATCGCAACGAAAATCGGCGTGGGCAGCCCTAAGTAAAGAATTTATACCCCATGAATTAACAAACTCTGTAAAAATTTAGTAATTTACAATTTTTAAAAATGAAAATCAATTAATTTTATTTTAGAGAACATGTCAACAACTGCAGAATGCCTGGGAGAATATTAAATCCTGCCGGAAAAAGCTGCTAACGGAGGAGAAGCGATGCCGTTTTAAAACTGGAGGTGGACCTCCTGAGAGTGAAACTAAGGATGATTTGATCAATGCCATCCTCAATGTAGTTGATGTCGAATTAAAAGACGGCATCATCGACTCCTGATGTGTCGCTACCTTTAATTGAAGTAGTTGGTATAGAAGGTAAGAAATTTCTTTTACGACTAATTATTATAATTAATTACATATATATATATATATATATATATATATATATATATATATATATTCTGCTTTCAGCTATTCCTGACAATATTGAAGGTAATGATTTTATTATTTATATTTTATACACATTTGGTTTAGTAGTTCGTGACGACATGTTCTAATGCCATTACTTTCTGGAGGATGTTTTTCTTCAGATCACACTGGTCAACAGATGAACAATGTTACTAAAGCATCGATTATTCAAAGTGAAGTAGAGGCAAGGCTAGCGAGTCCAAGATTCTCGCCAGTACGATAAGCTACACCAGATTAGGTTAGACCACGAACTTTAGATGAATGAGACGAGGCTTCAGGAACAGCAATATTAGTAGAGGAAGCGCAAGAACAGGCCAGGCAGAACCAAAATTTTAAAAAAGAGTTAAATAAAGACTAAAGAGTTTCTATTATACATGTTAAAACTATATTAAATTATCAATTGAAATGCCTTTGTATAAATTTGTTTCTTATTAAAGCGCCTCTCCTGTTATATCCATTAATGTTAACTATTTCTTCAACTGGTTCGTGAATTTCTTCACCAAAGTTTTCCACAATGACAATATTATGCAATACTGCTGTTGCCGTAATGATTCTTGTTGTATTCAATAAAGAATACTGCAGACAGGATCCCAAGCACCTAAATTGTCCCTTCCATACGCCGAAAGCTCTCTCAACTATATTTCGGGTTCTTATTTAGGCAGAGTTATATCTCCGCTTAGCGTTCGTAGTAGGAACTAGTATTGGAGTGTAAAAATATTTAGTTTGAAGATAAGCGCTACGCCCAATAAAAACCTGATAGTTGACATTCGTCAAATCTCAATTTTACTCGACTGCTGTTAAAAATTCCGCTATTCCTGGCCACCGGTTTACCATGTCGAAAATTTCTCTCTTTGCTCCTGCCACAACTTGAACTTTAAGGGACGTGTATCCTTTTCTATTTCCATAATTTTGGAATTTTTTCCTCCAGGTCTAATTATTTCGATATGTCAATACAACCGATAACACCTGGAAAATTTGCTATTTCATAAAATTTTGTGCGGTTTTTTGAAATTTCTTCCTGCGTATAAGGAAATTTAACAAAACGTTGCAGATGGTTTACTAATAAGTTAGACACCTCTGAAATTACTTTGCAACACTTTGATTGTGGCACATTATATAGCATAAAAACGTAGTGCCAATGATAATTTAATTATTGGGGGCACAGGTAGACCACGTCGAGAGTGCAGTTCTTGAGGATATACCAGCGGCAATAATGTATTTCTTATTGTATAGCTGGTAAATCGGTACCGTTGAATTAATTGTATATTGGTATATTGTTCCAGAGGATTATTATAGTCTTTTAGTAGACAAAATTTTTATTAACGGAATATTTGCTCAATATAAAAAATATTGTACAAACCTCTTGCGGGAAGATTATTCTAGCATTCGCGCTATTAAAGCACAAAGCTCACTTCGTTCGCTGGATGCTTTAAATGCGCTCATGTAGGAAAAAGTTCTTCCCGAACTTGGTTCGTAAATAACTATTTTTACTTATAGGTACACATGAACGTAGGTTTTTTTAGCAGTTGTCATAGTATGAAAGTTAAATATTTAAAAACATTATGTTTTTTTAAATTATTTTAGGTTTTTATTATTTTATTTTCATTTCGTAGAAAAAATAGTATTTAATACTCGAGATGAATTCCGTAACTTTTATTTCTTGCTGTAAAACTATTTTTCTTTGTTCCTTACATAACGCGTAATGTAATTTTTTTGTTTGTTTTATTATTCTGATTTATATTAATTCTTTTTCTTTTGTATACTTGCCTTGGGTTTGTTTCAGCATTTTCGCACTTTTTTTCTTACTATATTCACTCCACTTTTCTTAAGTGGGCACATGCTTCATTTTTGTATTTTTCGGGAAAAGTTCTGACAATAAAATAACTATAGTTATTATAAAAGAGATGTAAAACATTTCGTTCCTTTTTCTTTATATTCCCGGATATTATGTTTTTGTTTTTGGTATAATTTGTACCGGTTTTTTTTTTTAAGTGTGTTATGTCGACTGTTTTAATTATTATTTTTCCGTTGTTTCTAATTTTCGTTTCGTCTCACTTTTCTGTATGTAACGACTATAACTCTTTTTCGATAACATTGTTTTTGTGCAAAAGCATTTTCTTTAGTTCTTCAGTTCTTGTTCTATCAAACATCAAAATAAAATTACATATTCAGTTATCATCTTTAGATTGTCCGGTAATTGCCATCATCTGGACCAGTAGTAAGTAGTTTTCAAATGCATAGTCTTTTAAAATTTCATTCCAATCACATATGACAAATATTGGTCTCATATTAATTATATTAGAACATAAAAACAGTAATAACAAAACTATCTAAAATATCAAAACAATGTAGGTACTCCTTTAGATAATTGAAGTGGTAACAGAAACCAATCATCGTTTCAAATAAAAAAACTAAGGAGTTTACCAATTTAATAACCAAACGTTAATATGACGAATACTGAACCAGCAAGCGGAGATTTTGTATAGTTTGTCCTTTGAATATCGTATGGCAAAAATAATCATCAATATTATTTAGGTAAAATTTGCTTGTTTGGAAACGATTCAAAATATTGCTGAAATCTACATTTCACATTTTGGATATGAAATAGTGATTTTAAGCATCCGTAATATAAATTATCAAAAACGAGATGTAAACTTAGTGCAATGTACTAGTGCAAATTATTTTTACATAATAGTCTTCATTCATTGGTTGAGGATAATGGTCGGCTGTGATTATGAAAACTAATCTAGATTTTGTTTATTTTTGGGAAAATTACAACTCATAGTATAAATTTATTGTAGAATGTATTATATACATTACAAATATTACCTTCATATGTGCAAAATTTTCATTAGGTGCATTGCTAAATTTTGATGAGATTCATGCAAGCTTAAATTCTGTTACTTCAATACATTTTTTTCCTCAATGTGAAAAATATTAATCAGTTTTTCTGCGTTCAAACACAATATTATTACCCTCCAGATCAGAACTAAATACTGCACGTTTAAATTTGAAATTACATTCAATTAAATAGAAAACTATTTTTTTTTTCTCTACAGAAACGACGCAAATGTAACTGCGTATTGACATCAGAATAGGTAGATACTTATGTTAAATCATTTCGTTGACATATGTTTATTTTAATTTTGTATTAATTTGATTTTTATAAATAATTTTTCTTAATATTATAAA
Organism: Abscondita cerata; assembly: GCA_030710515.1. Lineage (NCBI taxonomy): Eukaryota > Metazoa > Arthropoda > Insecta > Coleoptera > Lampyridae > Abscondita > Abscondita cerata. Next base: position 152,596 of record JALBCR010001911.1, read on the forward strand.
AACGGAATAATTAATGTTCGGTAGGGTTATTTATTTACTTATTTTTATTTCCACCCATTTTTTGTAATAAAACATATGATAAATGTACTAATTAAACTTAAAATAGCATTTAAACCAAAGTTCAATGAAAATATTGCCACCTTAGCAATTACACTTCAAAATTCCCTAAATTTAAAAACTTGCAAAATTTTATTTTAAAATCAATCTGAAAAGCCCAAAATAGAAAAAATAATATAAAGAATCCGTTTCAGAAGGCATTTTATCGACTCGTATTCGTCTTATAAAATGCGTCTTCTGAAACTAGTTCTTCTAATAGGTATACTATTTTAGAAGTAGAAGAATGTAATTGCATATTAAAATATAGTTTTTATTCCAAACAACTTTTGATAATTCTAGTTTTCGATATTGTTACAAATAAAGGTACTTTACTCGTGTACCAACCTCAAAATTTTTGTCAAACCTCGTATACGACTGAAAAAATTTAATATCTGATGATTGTATTAAAAATTTTAAAATATGCAAAACTTTTTATAAAGAATAACTTTTTCGTAAAATTAATAATAAAAAGTTTTTCATATGTTGTTAACTTAAGTAGACACACTGTATATTAAAGACAAAACATAATGTCTGTTAATTAAAAAATTCATTATTGTGTCTTCTGAGAATTACATATTTTAATTTTCATAACAACAAACATAAAAAGAAAAAAATACTAATTCTTTCAATACAAGTTAAGTGTTCTGATAAATACCTATAATATTGATAGCCCTGACCAGCTAAACGATATTTTATAAAGACAACTGTAATTACATTATTACTTATATCTTACTTGAATCCGAGTCTAAAAATATTGTATTTAATTTTTGATTGGATTGAGTAGTTAGGATACACAAAAATATTCAAGAATTGCGGCGTAAGTTATCTGCAAAACCGTATCTAATATTTAAGTCCAAGAAATTAAATTAAAATAATAACGTAAATTTTTGTTTAGAGTTTTAGAACCATAAGTAAATGCGTTTTCGTAGTAGATTGAAATTTACATTGAATTTCATTTTTTCAGTACTTAACTGTTAAGTAAACCAAATTTTAATTGTTTCTTATGACCTTTAATAAATGTTTTCGATGGATTTAACAACAAATGAATATGTTCATAAACTTTTATTCGATTTCATACAAATTTAAACATAACACAAAATCAAAATTTATCAAAAACTGTTTTACCTAATATGTAGCTTGTTTATTGATTTTATGTCTTTGTGCTTTGTGATCAAGTACCTAAATTATTTACATTTGAATTCGAGTTTAATAAGTGTATTTGCAAAAAAATAGAAATAGTGTATTTTTGGTTGGATTGTTTTACGTAAAGAAGAATGTACAAAATTTGCAACATAGGTATGTAAAGATAAAGTTTATACACAATCGCATTCATATGAATCCACAAAACTATCGGTAACTGATAGTTTAATACAAAAAGTGATATTAAACTAATAACTTGACTTTTTGTGTTATTTGAATAATATATTGATTTACATTGAGTTTTATTCATTCAAATCCTATTATAGGTAATCCATTCGTGCACTTTATTTTAATTTTGTAATTGAAATTGTTTCTAATTATCTTTAGTACAAATTTCTAACAAGTTTAATAACATAGAAATATGTCTAAACTTTTACCCAATGTAAAAATAGCTTATTTGTACAATTCATATAAAACAATTTAAAATTTTTAGTTTAGATTCAATTAGAGGTTTTATTATACATTTTTAACACAATGAACAATTTTTGTTTAAATGGATATTAAATATTCTAAAAATAATATGGATAACACCACCAAACTAATAAAATTTATTGTATACCTAGGCGTAAATACAAAATAAAACAAATTGTAGTTATTTGTTTATAGCTATAGATAATAATGTACCTATGTAGTAGGTAAACTTGCGTGTCTTGAACTATTGTCATAAACTAGTTTTCTCAGCAATTTGTATAATTTTCTTAACAAGTGTACCTATCCGTTAGTTACCTATGAATTTTTAATCTAAGTTTAAGTAATCAATTTATAAATAAATATCGGTAGGTAGTATGTAGTACATTTATATAATCTAGAATTGTTATTATTTAATATTCGATTATAAATAACTTAACTTAAGTATTACCTACTTAACAAACAACATTCAAAAGTATTACCAGATATTTACAGAATTTACAAGTAATTCTTAACAATATCTAAGTATTATTAGTAATTATTTCGTTTTAGTACAAAAAGAAACCGAGGGAAAAACAAAAATACCTAAATAAGATTACTACACTGAAATTCAATTTTAATTTTTTTTCGTAAATCGTATAATAAACATTGTATTGTAATTATGTTGTGTTTAAATATTTTTTGTCGATTCAATTACACAATAATTACTTGGTAAACACCCATCTCGAAATAAATGTACCTGCTTACAAAGGATGACAACAAGAACTTTTTAATCTGTAATTATTAATAAAAAGTAAATTAGATACTAAGATAAAGTACTAAAACAAAGTACGTTAAATAATAGTATAATAAAAAACTAGTTTCAGAAGACTCATTTTATAAGACGAGAACAGTCTCGATAACGAGGCCGCGAAGCGTCGGAGTTTTGAAAGTACGAGTTGCTAAAATGGCTTCTGAAACGAATTATTTATACTATTATTCAGATTGATTTTAAAATAACATTTTGCGAGTTTTTAAATTTAGGAAGTTTTGAAGTGTAATTGCTAATGTTTTTGTTAAATTTTGATTTAAATGCTAGTTTAAGTTTAATTAGCACATTTATCCATACGATTAATTTAAAAAAAAATTGGTGGAAATAATAGTAGATTATTTTACTACGAGTTTATTGCTAGTTTTCATGTGTTATTTTAAATTTTTGAGATTCTCGAGTGTTATAGTGACGTTTTATTCTGGACTAATCAAGTTGGTACTTTACTGTTGCATTCATAATATGACATAACCAAGGTACCTACCTCTAAATAGTTGTGAAAACAAAAGAACTGTTGCTTTTTAATGTTTAGACAGTAAAAAAGAGGTTTTAGTGTCTGCCAGTAGTTCAACAAATTGCCATTTTATTGTCGCTTGAAGAAAAAATAAGTAGATAAATAAATCTACTGAACATTAATTACGATTTAAATTAACGCACGCCGAACGTAACGACAGCTTTGACGTTTAATATCAAAATTAGTGTTACCACCGTACGGAATAAAATTGTTCTATTTCTATAAAAGAACTCAATTTTTATAAAAGAACTCATTTAGATGCTTTTATAGCTCTGTAAGCAACTCAAAATAGAAAAAAAGTTTATTATACTAGCAGTGCGCCATCGCTAAATCGTGCACTATAAGTATGCATTTTAATGCGTCGTGTGGTCTTAAAGTACCTACTAAATTGGTTCACATTTTAAGTTATTTGCAATGGTTTGATTTAAATTGGTAGATATGAGAAGAGACTTAGTCGATGTTGTAATAGAATTTTGATTTTGTATTTATTTCTATTAAAATTATTGTGTTAAATATGCTATAAAATCTACAAATTCAAACATAAAACAAAGTGATACTACACCGACAAAGCCCCAAGTTAACCTTAAAAATGGTAGTTTTGGGAAATCAAGTTTTTTTAGAGATTCCTATATAATTGACGTTTTGCTTGACTCGATAGTTTAATAACAATTGATGAAGCTAAATCATTAATTATTTTTTTAACAACAAAATGTCAACATGTATATAATACTTACCTAGATTACAATTATTTAAGGCACAGTTTAATTTGCATTAAAAAAATTACTAATTGAATGTGGTATCCGCATAATTTTTTAAAATATCTGTCTACTATATGTATGGTTATTAAATAGCAGAAGCACAAATTTGTTTCATAAATTACTTTGCAATTTTCTTAAAACTTAATTAGAGGTAAAAACGAATCGTTAAAAATCAATGTAGACAGATACCTCTACCTATCAGTTAAAATTTCCCCTATAATTCTAACAGGAAAAAATAAAAAAAATATATAAAATCCAATTACTTTTCAGGTAAAATTTGATTAGCCTTGATCATGATGTGAAACCCTCTTCAAAATTTATACTTATTTTGTAGAAAAACGCAAATAAATAAAATAAAAATTAATTAACAACCGAATTTTTAGTGATTAGGTATCAACATTTTGTAGATAGTGACTAAAGTTTCATTAATTTAATTTTAATTTTAATAAAGTAAAATAAACAAGTTTTGAGTAATGAAATTGTTATGCATTTGAATTATTCTTGCCGACGACGTTTTTGTTAGAAGTTCTAAAGATCTAAATCTAATGACATCATTGCAAGTGCTAAGATTAATTAATGTCTTGTTAGTGTAGGTCGCTTACACTACAATTTGTATTAGAAATTTTCTTTATTTAACTATTAGTCTATAATTAGTTGTTGATGCGATGTAAGTAATAGTCTAGTTGGCTAATGTGTTTTTGTTGTTGTTCTTGTACTACATGTAAACAAATGTTGTCTATATTGCATAATGTTGTTATTATTATCTGTACCTACCACATTTTCACCAAAAGAAAAAATCGCAATCGTGCGCGTTCTCAAGGGTGTGAAGGGACGACCGATGACGGTGTTGAATAGTAGTTCTCGCTCTTTCTCCATCCCTAGAGACTAAGTTAAGCAGGAGGAGAAAACGGTATTCTGCTTTGACGGGCTTTGACGTGTAGAAGTGGTGAACACTAGTGGGAGAAGTAAACACTTAGACGAAGTGAGCTTTCACAAGCTTTTAGTGCTAACGCGACAATCTTCTGAGAATGTTATAGTTTATATTTATTCAACTAACATTATTATTGGTTTTTCGCATTCGTTCAATGCACGTGTATTTGTGCATTTAAAGTTCGATCACAAAAATAATTAAGTTCGAAAAAAAAAATTAGTGGTTGGATACTTATATTGATTTACGTTTAAAATGAAATTTTATTTTAATCTTGTAAGTGCACCTAAGCAAATAATTTATTTTAACTACTATCAAAAAATATACTTGTAATCTGGTAGTCACATTTCCTTTAAATTCCGCGTGTTTATCGGGACGCCTGTGTAATAAGTCACCGCCAGTTGGCGCTACGATTGCGTCATCCATCATGGTCAATGACGTACGACTTTACTATTGGTTCAATGAGTCACGTGTGGTTTATTAATTTGTTTTCTGGGCGGTACGACGAATCGCTCAAAAGGAAATCCCGCATGTGGTAGGGAACAGAAAAAAGAACTGTACAATGCACAGCCCTAGTGCGCCGCAAACCCCCACCGAATACAACCGTCTACACGCTAACATATAGCTGAACTACTGCTGAAGTTCCAGCAAAATTAATGATCATGAGCTCGTTTTTGATGAACCCGGTTTCGGAGCTGCTATATCGTCAAGTTACCAACAGCCGCAGCACCTCGCAACCGGTGTAGTTGTAGATCCTAAATTTCCACCTAGTGAAGAATACAGTCAAAGCAATTATATATCGTCGGGAGGTGATTTCTTTAGTGGACACCATCAACCTCCAACATCACATTCAGTATGGATATCACAATCACCACCAGGCAACTACGACACCTTACGGACCATCAAACAACGGTGGATACGGAGGTTACAGTAATTACTATCATCCTCAATTGCGATTCGCCATCACGCAGCTTCATTACATCCACATCGAACTACGTCCCAGCTATACCCGATGCACCCAGAATCGCAACAAGCACATATGCAATGCGGACTACAAAGTCATCACAACCACCACCCCACACACCCCACGACAAGTTCAAGTACTTTATTTACAAAAATATTGCCGACGTCGCACCGAGTGTAACACAATCTAGTGATGTGAATTCCGGTGCGTGTGTGAAGCCCTGCATCGACAGGGCACGGTCGAGACTCGAGCGGTTCGCCCGGAGGATCGCATTCGTTACAGGAGTTGGGTTTACGATTAGAAGATAACGGTTCCGACGAACAAGAGGGAGGCGCCTGACGACGACTTCGAAGGATCTCCCCGTACCTGACGACGACGACGACGAAAATAACGAATCCGGCGACAGAGTCATTTACCCCCTGGATGAAAAAAATACACGTTGCAGGAGTTGGTGGTATTACACATTTATAAGTTATTTAATTCTAACAATTTAGAATGTTACAAATTACTTTACACTTTAAAGTGCTCCGTAAATATTTTCTAAACCGAAATCTTACACGACCTCCTCAACAAGATAAATTGCAACTCATTTATCTTAAATGCAAACGCAACCCCAGTTTATATTCTGATTTAACGCCGAGTATTTTAATACGCACTAAAAGGTACTAAATAGCATATTATAACAAAGGAGAGGCACTAGAGATGCGGTGTAAACAAACCGATGATAATTGGAGGGTAAAAGATACAAATTGTTCGGTCATTTACAAATAAAAGATTATAAATTTTGGTGGTACTTTAAAGTTTTTGTGTAGTACAAGGACTAAAAACTGGATAACTTATTTTATGTCGGTTGCTCCTTCGATTGACACAAGGCGACGGCTTAGTAGGTATCTAGCTATTCTTTCGGTCCAGTTTGATCAACCGCTACCAAAAAAAAAATAACAACAAAGGTAATACTATATAACAAACAAAAGAAAATTAAATTTGAATTAAAAAAACCTTCCAGCATTTATAAATGTTTTGTTTTGTGTTTATACACAAAATTTATAATTTGTTTACTACTGCCAAAAAAAGTGCGAACTATGAAAAAACAAAATTGTTTTAGCAAAAAATTCACACAAATTAAATTTTGCAGATAAACTAATTAGTTTCATTCAAATTCTTAACGACGCGCTTTATGTCAGTCGAAATCCCAATCAGTTGCTGACTTAAGATCCACTTTTGGTTCTCATATTTGTTTTATTAAGTCTAACAACAAAAATATTAAAAAAGTAAATTTAGTATTTTACATGTTTACATAAAATTAACATGCAAGTAACACATTTATGAGTTAAGTAAATGAATTTTAAGTAACGATTTTTAAAGCAGGTATCTACCCAGAAGTTTTTCTGTTTTTTTAACATCGCTTACGTTACATTTAATTATCCTATATTTAAAGTACTTTTTCCTACCTATAAACTGCTTACTGGCAATTATTTAGTTAATATAAAATTGATTCATGGAAACGAAAACGGGATAGGTAATAATAATCTAATAATGTATAGGTAAAATATGTATTTGGTCCAAATATTTAACATATGTTTATTACTTTCTTTATTAAACGAAAAAAAATAGAGTTACAAAATTACATCTTCTGGTATTATTATTCCTAGCTACTATAATTTTTTTATTGTCGCTTTTTGTAAAACTAAAACTAGCTATTTTCTCTAATTGAAATCAGATTATTTATGTACCTACACAAAATGGGTACTTACTAAATTTATTATTATTACATTTAATTACCAAAGAACATTATTAAAAAAAATTGATAGATAAAGAATATGAATGAAAAATATATATAAAACTTATAAGGTTAAAACGTCCCTAAATATTTTGAAAAAATGAAGTAGAACCGCGTATTTCAGAATAAAAACTTTAATGTTATTAGTCAGACAATTTTATTAAGTAGTAATTTTCTATTGGATTTTATCCCAAATCGGTACCATTTTAAAAATTTTATTTAAAACTTGAAAAATAGCTTTTTAATAAAAATAGTAAAAATTTTCGTAGCTTTTAAAGAAATTTTTATAAAACTGTGAAAAGAAATGACTTTGACTTTAGGGGTTAATTTAATATAAGGAATATACAAAGTAAGTGTATTAACTCCTAACAAAACACAGATTGTGAAAAATTAAAATCATGTACCCAAAGTTTAATTGAACGATACTTTTAAAGACATTGCAACATTCACATAGATACGTATTTTAGCTAATAAACAAATAAATTTCTAATTTAAAAAAATGTACCAAACTTTATTTAGGAAAAATAGGTACTTATTTAGCTTTCTAATGAACATAAAGGAATTAACGAGTTTTTTAAATAAAAAATTGGGCTAGGTAGGCCGTGGAATTTTCATTGACCGTAGTAATTTGTTCAACAAAATAGTCACCTGATATCAAGTTTAGGTTATAATGCAGGCCATTTAATTTTGTTTTGTTATTTTTTATTTCAAATTTTGCAAATTTTAAATCCTTTCAACCAAATAAAAATTTATTAGATTTTACTTGGCGATTTTCCATTTTGTACGAAACTAAACAAAACATTAATTTTTGCCAAATTTTAAGTTATATTAATATCACATTTGTTCCAAGCCAACGCGCGTTATTTTACTGTACTATTGTGTACACTAAAAAAATAATTAAATCGGTTTAATTCCAACGACCATCCCAGCTTTTTTATTGAACACTTGCATATAAGTAAAAAAATATTGAAATTAAATAAAATTAAAGTGGTGAATATTGGAACTACTATCATTCAACCTTACCATTTTTACTTTACAAACCAAAAATTACATTTTTTTTCCAAAGAAAAAAGTGCAAATAGTTTTTCGTAAATTTTTAGCTTTTACTTTCATTTAGGAATCCCATAAAATTTACTAATAAATACTTTGTAGGTAGGGTACGTTTAATCCGAACATTAACCATCTTTCGGTCTCAAAAATTAAATTAAAATTAATCAATAATTTATAATTTTAAAATTGTTGAACGAGCTTAAAATTTTTAAATTATTTACATGAAATGTGATAGATGATATACAGTTTAATAAATAGGTACCTGCCCTTCGCATTATAAAAATTTTTCATAAAAATATTTAAGTGAACTTATGTCTAATTGCAGAAATTCAAAAAATAATTTATTCTTCAACTTTTTTGTAATTAATTAATGCCAGAACTACTTAATTGAAAAAAGTATGTAAAAGATTAATTAAAAAAAACATATCAATCATAATAGTTGTAAAAACATATATATAAATTCTAAAAAATTAAACTTAATAATAATAAACTACCAAATCAAATATTTATTTATTAATATAATTGTTTATATAAGTACATTGTGTCCAAGATAAGAATCAATAGCATGGAGAACTTGAAAACGGTTAAAGATACAAGATAGCTCAAATTGCAAAAAAAGTTGACCAATTTAAACTATTTCTTACAAAATTATGTTCTAAAAACATTATGTGTGATACATTGTATTTGTGATAAAAAAACTACCAAATACAAGGTGTTTTTTATATTGGGCCATATAAAAAATAAAGTTGTTGATGGTTTCTAAAAGATGAAATGTTGGATTAAAAATTTGAAAGCACAATTTTATAAAGCTCTAGAAATGCCTATTAAAAATTATTTTTAGATTTTTAATATTTTTGAAAATAAGCGCAAAGAATTGCGAAAAATAAAAATCAAAAATGATTTTTTTGTAGAAAATATCAAAAAACGAAAAATATGATTACATTTTTTCAAATCCCCATGTAAATATACTCTAAATTGCGCAACCTTGTATATTCTACCAGTTTTCAAGATCCCATGAATTCTTATCTTGGCCAATAATGATATTTAAAATAAAATTTTACAAAAATAAGTTTGTCTTAGTTTTCCAAACAAAAAAATAGAATGATAAAGAAAAATTTTAACTTAAAATAATAAACATTAATATTACTATTATCAGCTTATTAATACCTAGTTGTTAAAACTTGTAAAAAAAAATTTCTTCAAATCGACATAAAATTAAAAAGTATTAAAAAATTTCTTGCGTGTCAACATGTTTTAAAATATTCAATAAAATGTTAAAGCTAAGAAAAAACTTGAGAGCCTAATGTTTTTATGGCTAAACATAAATAAAAAACTTTGAAATTCTTGATTGGGCTCCTCTTATTATTTTTTAATAAAGAATAATAATAAAGTAATAAATAAAAAACGATCTACAAATTTAGTAATAAGAAAAAACTGGAAAAATGTTATTGAAGATGATCTAAAAATCTAAATAAATGAAATATATGAAGGGGACACTAGTAAAAGCACCTAAGTGATATTGTAAACATTTTGAGGTATAAAAAGTTGGAGATCTGCCAAATTAGTGTCTTTTTTTGAAGTGGAAACACAGAACTTGGAAATTTTCTTTCAGAATTCTATACATAAGTTAAAATTAAGAAATTTTGGTTCTGATTCCGTTGTATGTATTATGCTATATATATTGTTATAAAATCAAATAGTTTAAATGTAAGTGTATTTTAAAAATTACTTTATTGTAACAAAAACATATTTAGCTAACAAAATATTTATAGTTAAATAAATTTTACAAAAACACTCATCGAAGCATAAAAAGTATTAATAATATTTAATTCATGGACTGATAATTATAGATATTGTTGCACCCTTAAACCACATGCAGTACACAATTTTGTAGTCGAAAATGAAAGGTTATTGGATATAAAAAAATGTCAAGGGTTTTTAATTATATTCGTTTGTAAAAAAATTACTAAATCAAGTAGGTACCTTACTTATGTGCCGATGTACATAACCAGGACGTTTAGATAAACAAGAATTTTGCAAGCGTTTTTATTATTTATTGTTTGTAATTTTGAAGTAGTTCGCATATGTGTTATTCAAACTATAATTAAAACCATTTTTGTACTATCCAACTAAATTTTAATAAAGAAAGTTGAAAAACAATTTCTGATTTTTTTGAAATTTGGGAAAATAATCCAGAGACTACCTCTTTTTTAGTTGAGAATATCAATAATCATCAAAACCAACATACGTACGAATATTATGATCATAATGTGCAATGGAATGATAGCCTTTATACTGCTTTTAAACTGTTTTAAATGTTTTTAAAGCAGCCAGTTACGGGGGTGAATAAAAAAATACGAAAATATGAAATTTATTGAACATCCAAATTTCTCTCTCAAAATCGGCTTTATGGGCATAAAATGTGATTAGCATCATAATTTCCTAGTAACATTTTTCAAAATTTAGACAAATTGACCCATTTTTAGACATTTATTTCCAAAATTACAAATCTTGACAATTGACAGATGTTACCTGCATCAACTTCGACTTAGCGCATTTTAGAAGTTATTTCAGAAAACAGAAATGATTGCCCCCAAAGTTTTTTTTTTAACTTACAATAATAAAAGAAATGCCAAATGGTTCCAACTTTATGGCGGATACTGTATATTTATATAGCAAAATTATTTATTTTTTAATGTTATTGATATTGCTATATGTTAATAAAATTTACGTTTATTGTTTAAAATTTTCTTATTTAACAAACATATCAACATAATTTTAAGGCTTACAGAATTGCACAATTTGCCTAAAAAAAATTGTGTGGAAACACAACAAATACAAAATATTAATACATATATGGTATTTTAAGCACATATGCAAATTACATTTTGTACCTACTTGATTTTCAAAATTATTTGGTTCTACTATGAAATATTACATGAAAGTTAATTTTCAAAATTATAATGTTGTGCATGTTGCAGTAATTATAATTAAAAATGGTTGAAAAAAATTCAAGAATAAGATACGAATGGTGCTAAGAAAGTAAACATTTAAGTGAATTTTGAGTAAATCTAAAATAATTTTTTAATGAATTACAGGCAAATTCAAAGAAAACATATGTTTGTTTTTTTCTGATGGACATAATTCTTATAAAAAATATTAGAAACTATACATTACTTACCCACTTATGTTGTTGTGAATTTTTTTATTTGCTCAGTTTTTTCATATCTAATGTAAATTTATTAAATTAAACATTTCCTTACTCTTCTTATTATGTGATTGTTACTCTTATTTTTACATTTTTCATACAGTTTCAGTAATTCGCTTGCATCATAGTTTAAATAATTTTATATCCTCTAAGTTATAGTAATTTAATAACATTTTCATGGCCCCAATCATTGGTTTATTCTAAATCTAATATCAGTAGCCTATTCCTATATTAGTGTGGTTATTTGTGGATGACCTTTTCATCTTACCATTCTATTAGCTTAAATCTTCTATGATATGTTATCTTTCTTCTTTAGCTAAACTAGTAACATAATATAAGGACATAATAAATAGTGACCATTAATCTGAAAGATGAGTCTCAGACACCACATATTTTACTACTATGGAAGTAACTAAGAAAGAAATCACTAAGTGATAATTCATGAACTGTTTCTATTCTTTATTTCTTTCTTTGCAGCACATGTTTTGGCACTAACTCTTACTTCATCAATTTCAGAGACATACTAACACTGTCTTTAGCACAAATATCTTATATATCTTTTTTGGGATGACATACAAAGTGACCTATATCAGTGGAAAAACAGTTAGAAACTTTAAAATGCTCACTATTGATGTGAAATGCATTCCATATCTTCCATGAACTTGGGATCACAGAACATTAATGGATCAAGTCTCAACCCGGGTATTAATTCCATTTGGGTTCTCACAGTTCAAGTTTTTCTGGAGTTGAAGAAATAATTAGCCACAGATTGTCTTCTTCAATTAAATCTTTATGTGAACTGGGTTGCTTTATTAACAATGCTACGGTTAATTTTCAAACATTTGCCAAATTGTTGAGTTGACAGTTCTTGAGATAAAAAACTGTCTTCATAAGAAAACAGAAAACTTGAGTCCTTTTAAACACAGGTATCACCTAATTTTACAATTACATTGAATAAACGACTCTAACAGTTAAGTATGAGTTTTTAATTATTTTCAGTTCTGTTCAAACAAACTTGTAAAATACACTAATTACATTACAAATTCTAAAATTGAAGTTCAGAACAAACTGAAGGGTTTTATTCACTTAAGGGATCTTGCCACTTTCTATATAATAAATAAGCTTTAATTCATTTTTATTTATATCATTATGCCTCTGGCAGAATTAAAGTTCTTGATTTTTAGAGGGTTTGCCTTCTTACATTCTTTTTCAAGGAGACTTTAATTAGGATGTTCAACATGTTTGAATGTTCATTAAACTATGCAATACTTCTATCACTATGAGCATTCTGTCATTTCCCTAATGTACTTGGGAGCCAATTTACTTAACAACTCTCAAAATATGACTGGACGTTTACAAAAACTAAGATTACATCATTTGCTTTACTCTACTAAACTTACTAAATATGTTTGTGTTAAGGTTGGACGGGAGGGCTGGAATTCAGTTCAGTTGCCACTAAACTAGTAGATATTAAAATAAATATCATATTCAAGACTTTGGATTAAACTATCTAATGTTCTTTATCCATTTGGTTTAGAAGACTGTTTTCTGCTTTTAAATTAAGTTCACAGGAAATAAGTGGTGCTTTAAAATGATAGCTTCAACGGCGGTTCAGGATTATCAGTTACTGGAGAGGAATTTATCTCTGAGTTGAGTCATTAGTGGTTTCTGAGTTCCTTTTATTTATTCCAGTAATTAAAAGATAACATTTTCTAACTAGTGAGAACATGCAATCTTTACACACACGACTAGTGGAAGAAATATCATCTCGTCTACACCACACATTATCTCTTTTATTACAACTATTAAAATCTATCTCTTTATTTGCCCAGTAAGCTGGAACAGTTGGATAACTTTAATATATTTAAAATGAGATGCAGCTTTAAGGTGCTGCTTTGAAAATGGTTCAGAAAGATTTTTTTATTCTTTATTAGTAAAGACTGATGACTTGTGGGTGGGTGATAATTATTAATGCAACAGTTTTTAAATATACATTTGATCAAATGGACATCAGATGTTTATACAGGAAAAATCAAAATTACAAGGAGTGAAATTTGCTAAACGTTTGGAGGGATGTTCAGAGGGTTCAATGAATTGCCGGACATAAGGAACTATTTGACCTAACTTGATAAATTCTTTTATTAAGAAATGTTAACAAACTTTTTATTGGTTTAAACCTTTAACAAACAAAGTTCATTAATATAGTTTGAGTAGGGTTTTGAACATAGTTCTAAGCAAAATGAGTGGATGTTTTAATTCTGGGAGACAGCCTAGTGACAATGCTATATAAAAACCAAATGTTTACACAGACCTACACAAAAGATTTAGATTTTGCATGTTTCATCTGAAGACTATATTATGGAAACTAGATTGAGCAATAAGCTCTTTCATTACGATCAGTCAAGAAAGGACATGAAGAAAAACGTGTGAAAAAAAAAAACTTCAGACAGATTTTGTGACACTTATCTATCTTTTCAGTCAAAAAATGTTAAAATGTACAACCATGGATCTTCACTTTGAATAACAGCTAATGACAATCAAATAAAAGTTTATATTAAAAGGACACAGCAAGGAGGGTACTAGCATAAATGAAGGAGAATGTGAGGACTGGTTTTTGAGAAACTTGTGTGGTTGTTTGGTTTGTTTTTTGTATATATTCAGAGTGAGATAAGCATGTGTTAGGTTGTTATTTTTAATTCTATGTTTATCTTAATAGAAAATGAAATAAAGCACAAACTTACTTTAGCTGATCATAAGAGACCATATATCATGCATGAGTGAGTTTCATTCTTTATCAAACTAGACTTGAGTTTTCACTTGACTAAAATCTATACATATACTCTTTTTTAATATAGTTTAAATATTCAGATTTTGTTTATCTCATAGATGAAAACAATTTTATTAATATAGTTTATAATTTATTCTAGTGAAAAATGTTTCAATCTTAATAGAACTACAAGCAAACTTAACCTTATTAAATAGACATTACTTTTAAGTGTTTAAAAATACATATTTTAGACATTGACACTAATTCAAAATATTGGATGAGACTTTTTTGAAAGTGACATCCATAATATATCCCAAAATAATTTCTAATTATTACATTTTTCGGCAGTAACATGTGGTTTTCACAATAACCAGACAGTTTATCAAGACTATTTTCAAGAAAGAACATATAAAAACCAGGTTACTCAATTCCTGCTTACTGTGTCAAGTCATGGATTATTTAAACACACTCAGCAGCTGTTTTTACAGAGGCATAAGATAAACTAATTTGAGTCAGGATAATATGAAACACAATTTGTGGGTGTAGGACTAAGCTGTTTTTTATTAGTGGATCAAATTACCATTTGTTCCCATAATACACCAGGAACAGAATACTCAGATCATTTGGGACTAAATCATCTTTTTAAAAGAATAAACTCTGCTGATGCTGTAATTTAAGCTTTTATTATTAAAATATTGAAACAGAAAAAGATTCTTATATTATAGTCAAACCAGAAAATAAAATCTAAATAAAGCAGTGGACCACAACATCAGGACTTTTTGACCATAATTCAAGACAAACAAGTTCACCACTATCTTTAAGAATTGATTTAAAAACTAAAATTCACTTATATCTAACATTTATCCACTTCAATCTTACTTAAATATCAATTCACTCAAATCTGCTCTTAAAAAAATTAAATCTCTTATTTAATAAAATCTCCTTTGTTCATTATTTTTATAGAAACTTGCAAATAACAGAACAATTGCAGTTCATGGTTGGAAAAATGGGCTTGTTTCTAAAAGAGTAATGTGACTCTACTCATTAAACTAAACAGACACTATGTTTTATTATTAAGAGGTGTTAAAGTTTGAAACATAAAATGAGAAACTAATTTGGTACAGTTTCAGGTTTTGAAAGACTATAAAGCGGAATTTGATTCAAGAAGTTCTAATTAATACTAGAATTTTATAATTTTTATTTAAGGCTAATTAATTTAACACAAAATTAATTAGCGTTTAAAAAACTACGAACATGAATTTTATTCAAAAAGTAAAATATGAGTTTGATCCAATACTACCAATTTTATTTAATGTTGAGTGCGTTTTGAAAAACAACGAAAGCAAATAAGTTCAATAAGTTCTAATTAATACTCAATTCAATTTTATAAATTTATTTAAGAGATTCTTAATTTAACATATAATAAAAACTAAATCATTTTTATGCCGTTTACAAAATCACAAACGCAAATTTTATTTAAAAAATAAATTTATTTTAACCAATACTACAATTTTATATTTTAATTAATTGAATGTTGATGGCTTCTAACGAAAAAACTATAGACATAAATTTGATTAAAGTTCTAGCCAATACTACTAAAATAATTTTACTTAAGAAATTATTAATTTAGCTTACATAGAATAAATATAATTTAATGTTTTGATGGCGTTTTAAAAATCTAGGAACACATATTCAAAGTTCTAACCAATACTACAATTTTATAATTTTATTTAAGAAATTATTAATTTAACATAAAATAAAATATAATTTAAGGTTGACGACGTTTTGAAAAACTACAAACACAAATTTTATTCAAGAAGTAAACATAGTTTTAACCAATGCTATAATTTTATGTTTTATTTAACAAATTATTAATATAACATAAAAATAAAAACTAATTTACTTTTTGATGGAGTTTAAAAAACTACTCAACGCAAATTATATTTAAGAAGTAAACCAATATCACAACTTTATAATTTTATTTAAAAGCTTTGGTAGATTTTCTATTCATATTGACGCTATTAACTTCAATAAACTGTATGCATTATTTATCACACCTACTACAAGTACAAATTACACTTTCTACTTTTTCTGTTTAGCATCATATAGTAACTTTTGTTAATAGTACAAAATTCATTGAAATAGGGATCGATTCAGCGTAGTACTACTTTTGTAGAAACACGGTTTGTAAATATACGAAATAAATTTTCAGAATTTATTATTACTTCAGAGAAATAATAAAAGATTTAAATTGAAGTAATTACGTTAATTTACATTTGTAAATAAGCGTTATTAAAAATAAACGTTACATAAGTTATTACACCGGTGGGTGTTGTACTATTCCGTGATTTTGTAAAGGAAGGTAAACTTAGTATTTAAAGACGGTTCGCCGTAACTAACCGAAGACTTCCGCGCCCTTTACCTAATTAAATTTTAGCCTCCAGACTAGAACAGTATTATCAGATTAGAAGTTATAGAGTATTTCATCAACTTCCAAAATAGCGATCGTGTTTAATGGAGCTTTTAAGGGTGAGTAGTTTTACTTATCAAACTCATATCTTTCATGTCAAAAAAAAAAAACAATTTAATATAATGTGTGTTTGAAAATTTGGTTTAATTCTTAAAATTTGATTCAGATTCAAGGAAGTTTGGCAACTCGGGAGATCTGCAACTGTTTGGATGTGAGTAGCGATTTCATTCTATCAATAAAAAATTAATTTACAAAATTTTAGCACAAATTAATTTTTAACGCCAACCTACACAATTTTTATTTCTCGAAGGGTTATTTATTAATTTAAATAATTATAGTACTAACATTCTCTTCGTCAACGTATTTCTGCTTTCTTGAAACAAACTTTAAATGCATAAAATAGAAGTTGATTACGTAACCAATTTATAACGAAACATACATATAAGAAGTGCTGCTTATTGTTTTCTTGTTACTTTAGACATTTACATCAAGGTTTCACTGCAAGGTTTTACTTTTATTAATTTATTATTGATACTGAAATTAATCATAAACGTTAATTTCATACATTTTATAATACGTGATGCCTTTTCTTCTAGTTATTACTCTGTCAACAATGCAATCTAATTTTATAGAAGATTATTGTTATTCATGGTTGAATTAATAATTTTGTATTTAGATACGAAGTTTCAAAATAGATGGTGCCATACCAATTTACATGTTGCCTAAATTGAAGATAGGATTTGGTACGCTAAATTTTTTAATTTAATTTTGATTGTATAATTTGGTGATGAACAGTATGATTTTATATTGATTAACTTGTAGTGATAGAAAGCTTTTTAATCAATTTCCATAAAACCTAGAAATCGTCATGAATCCTGAACAATTTGTTAAACTGCTTAGATTTTCTGACATCACCATACGTACTACATTAATTAAAAAAGCAGATATTGACGTTATAATAAGAAAACTTTAGACCAAAATTGTGTTCGTTAGCGTAGAAATAATAGAATGACTAACTTATCTTGAAGGTCTCGCAGTTCGTATTTCCGGAAACAAAAAGAAACAAGTTTATTTGACATGTCTTTTACTTGAACATTTTGAGTAATGACCATCATTCTATATTTAGCATATTCTCTTTCATTGATCGAATTCATGTCTGAATGATATTTCTAATTTGCATATTTAATTTTAGCTTCAGTTTTTTACCGGACGTGTGCACAATCCGTGTTGGTGCGAAGATTTCAAAAGCAATTTTTAGTAGTAATCAATACGATAACGACAATGTGCGTTAATATTTCTAATAATTCATTTTAATTTATTTATTACGTTTTAATTAAAATTCCTATCTAACAATGTAATTGCTGCGTTCAATACCGTAATGCAAATTAACCTTTTCTTACTGCAATGTTAGTAATTAACTTTTTGTGGCAATCGTAATGATAATAAATTGTTTCTAAATGCTACTGGTCTTTTCATAGTATTATGAATAACCATTTATTAAAACGCTATAAAAATTGGTAATTACATACGTTAGGTATGCTAAAGATAATAAATAATATAGTTAATTAAATCGTTTTGTAAAGGGAATACGTTTATCACTTTGCGGTAAAGCAATTAGCAAGATTCTATCTTTTGTAATAAGTTGCGAGTTAATTGAAAAAAAGAAACATCTGTACACATTCTTTTCTATTGCAATTGTTGTTAGTAAGAATTTCTATACGAGTCTAATGACTAGACATCAGCAATAAATCTTCTTGTTATTATTTGTTTATTTATCTAATTAACTTGAAATGCGTATTTTCTAATGCAATGATGATCATGATGAACTGGAAAAGGTGTTTATTAACACATAAACCCACTTCGTTTTTGCAACAAGTGTGTAACAAAATATTATAACTATAGATGTGGTCATTCACTAATATTCAGCAATTGTTGTATTTTGTTTTATCAATTAAATAAATTATTAGAGGATATTAAATAAACTTCCATATTGTATTTGTAGTTCCCTATCATAAAAATATTTTAGTCTACATTATAATATACAAATGAATATTAATTTTTGACACAAGATGTATAGTGCACAATACATATGGGGTCTATTCTGTAACCAGTTTGTTAAAATTAAAAGCTTTTAAATGATTGGTGTCTATGGTGACATGTCAAACTTGTAAATCTAATTCGTAATTTATTTTTAAAGTACCTTTAAAGTTAACGGAAATATGGGATGAGTATTTAACATTATCAAAAATAATAGGAACGTTTTAAACCAGTAATAGTAATAAACAAAAAATCAACTTTTATGGAATTAGTCGATATATGCAATAATAAGTGACGTTGTATTGGTTCTTAATTTCAATCTTACTTATGACACAATTTCACATTAACTAGTATATAATGATGCATTTCTATTGGTTCTAAACTTAAATATTAATTACAAATTAAGATTCATTAGAGAGTTTTTGCCCTAGAATGTCAGGGTGTGGTTCTCCGCGTGTTTCCGAGTAACAGCATTTTATGTGACACTGTAAATTTTTTAAAAACAATTTTTAAATCTTGAGCTGCGTATATACTTTATTGCAAA
Organism: Abscondita cerata; assembly: GCA_030710515.1. Lineage (NCBI taxonomy): Eukaryota > Metazoa > Arthropoda > Insecta > Coleoptera > Lampyridae > Abscondita > Abscondita cerata. The sequence continues at coordinate 172,128 of JALBCR010001911.1, forward strand.
AACATCAATGCACGCCCGTCGTTTGTTAAAATTTTGTGTTGATGCAATCAAATGCGTATTTATCACGTTATTACGTTTTTAAAGTTTAATCTCCTCAAAACACGCATTTTTGAGAAAAATTAAAATCTATTACACGAGAGGCTTAGAATCATAATTTCTCTTTCAGTGTTGTCCGTTTTAACGATGTATGTTTTTATTTCAATAGAAAATAATTATTTTTTGACCGCTGGCTTATGCATCTCAATACCACATCAAATATTCTTTTAACATACATATTTTAATTCTTTAATAAAACAATTAAGTTATTTGAGCCACAAGGATGATAGCCTTATATTTGCGAAACTACTGGTAATTAAAGTTTTAACTAAAAATGTTTAAAGAACTAACATTGTTTAAACATGCAATATAACACTTTCAACATCATTTCAAGTTTTCAGTAAAATTCTCTAGCAAAAATGTAAAACTGTAAGATTTTGTTTAGTGTAATTTGAAGCGCGTGTAGTATTTAAACATAATTCATATTTATATACAAACACCCCCAATCGCATATATATGATTGAAAAAATGTTATATAAAGTTCTACTTTCTAAGTAGTTAGTCTAGAATTATAGTAAATATTAAGTTTAGTGACCTTGAAAGTTTATAATTACTCATGTTCTCCAAAATCAATTTAAAAAAAATATAGTGGTTTACTGAAAAAAAGTATCAATGTTTTGCATGAAGACCGTTCAAGCACTCATTTGTTTTCAACTCGCCGTTAATCGACTAGTTTTGAAATTTCATATTCTGTGCTAGAATCAATATGTCCTGCATTTGTACTTTAATAAATTGTTTGAAAATAATACTGTGTGCCTTAGATTGTTGTATTTTTAAAAGTTAATGTTTAAATATAGATATTAGAAAAGGAAGTATTTTTTTTTGATCAACATTTTTAAAAGTCTTCGGTGACAAAAACTGCTTCACAAATTTCACCTTTACACTTTTTCTTATTTGTTTTCTCTTACTTTTTTTGCAGTTAGTATTTTTTTACAATACAGAAGATTGTTATAAAAAAGTAGTTTTGAATTAAAAGTTCTATACATATAAATGCTTTGATATACAGTCGATGGTACTTTAGACGTTTACGGAAAATGAGCCACGGGATTATTTTGAAAATTTGGTTATTTTTAGTAATTGTGGATGATCTATTGATCTAATAATTTTCAGGTATGCGACGTTGCCTCTTCTTGTAAGAATATGTAGTAACTTCTTTATTTTAAATGGCACATTCTGTATATTTTGGCTCTGTTAGATTCGCCATTACTTTCTGATTATCTGTGAAGGTTTTCGAGATATTAATTATTTTTAAACCAAATACGTAATTTGTTTATTAAATATTCTTTGCGTGAATTTTGTAATTTCTAAAATAAATAAATAATTATTATGCATTTATTACGTATTTAAATTGCAAGATTGTTCAAAACATTAATAAACGGAAAGGTTGCCATATTTTAACAGATAAGAGGATAAATTCAGTATTGAAATTTAAACTTGTTAATATTTATAATGTAAAACATAAATAATAACTTAAATTTTCATGCCAAATTGCTGTAATTTTATATTTCGATATAACTTTAATTCTTCTGTATTGTAAAAAATAATAGTGATCTTTATATTCTTCAACAACATTCATATTTTGACAAATCTTGTATACGGCTTAAATAAATTGATATATAATGTTTACATTTTAATTTTGTAAATTTTATCAAAAATCGATAAAAAGTTTTCAGTGGTTCCAACTTAAGTAGATACACTGTATACATATAGAACTTTCACATTAACAATATTTATATTAAAATAATGTAATGATGGGATAATGATGAAAAAATGTGAACAAAAACAGGCAAGAAAATAATACATTAAAAAAATTAAACAAGTTGTATTTAAAATAATAAATAAAATACGTAAAAGTTTTACTATCACAAACACAATATTACAATCATAATTTTATTTATTTTACAAATACTACTTACAAATGTAAGTTAAAAACGTTTTCCAAACATACTAATCAATTACAGATAGTGTACATCAAACGAAAATCAATGGATATCTATATTTAAATATTTCGTCCTTGGAAGCTAAAAAAATATACTCATTTTATTTTCATTGATAAAATGTAAACCCATCTATTTGTATAAGTGCTTAACTTTTTAATTTAGTGTTTGTATTTCAACATTGAATGAAATATTAATACAACAAAAATTGAAGGGAAATTTTGATGCTATAATCAAACCCGTTTTTTGTTGAATTCAATATTTCAATAAAAATATAGGCACTTATTCCGAAAAAGATTTTAACTAATTCAGTAGTTTGGCGAAGATAATGTAAATGTAACTCCGAAAGTATGACATTTAGGTATAAGAAATATTACATGAAAATAATCAGGATTTATTAAGAATTTCAAAAAGCAAATAATATACAGAATGATTCATTTGAAATAACACAGTTTATTATTATTTTGGTAAAAGGAAATATCTGACAACAATGTAAATATCACCGTACACGGGAATAAAATTTATAAAATTGTGCAAGCCATTTCGGAGATATTTAAGGCGTTCCTTATTTAAAGTCACTATGTACAACGTACGACTGCTACTTCTAAATGTATTCCGGAATTTTCTTCACTATTAAAGCCACCACAATTTGTTTTTGGTGCAAGAGCTTAAAGAATTTTGTTTCTTTCAACCTTTCAATAAAAAATTAAATGTTTTGTATTGTATTTACTACACTCGTCAATTATCAAATGTCAAATCACACAGTTCATATATACCGTGTGATTTTGTTTAGTGTTCGTGACCTTTTATTTTATTTTAAGAAACCATATATATATTTGTAAATGGCATGTTAGATGATCTGGATAAGTCAAAATTACTTTGACGTATGCCAAAGGTTCGATTGTCAACTTTTTTTTTAAGTGACACGGTAAAATTTTTGATAAGTTTTGTATGACTTTTTTCCATACAACAAAATATACATATGTATTATACATTTTGGAAAAAAATACGAAGTATTAAATTATTAAAATTTGAGTTAACCTTAAAACTTTCAATCTAGCTAAACAGATAAATGAAACTGAAATTTATAACTGAAAATTCTTTTCGTAAAATGATCTGTTCGATTTAATATTTAGTCATATACATTTTTTTTAATTATTGTTTTAAAAAAAACGATTTAAATAAATTTTTAAAACAACAATAAATTTATTTAGTAGAAAAGAGTAGTATAAGTATAAATATATCAATAATTTAAGTAGATAAATACACAGAATTAAACAGTAAATTAAAATGTACGACACCAAAATTCTTTTTAAGTAAGAAAATAAATAATTTTTTCTTCAACCGACATAAAAACGGCATATTATTAAACTACTGACAGACGCTAAAAAAGCTTTTTACTGTCTAAACATTAAAAACAACAGTTCTTTGTTTTCACAACTATTTAGAGGTTGATACCGGTTATGTCATATTATGAATATAACAGTAAAGTACCAACCTGATTCATCGATAATAAAACGCCACCATAACACTCAAGAATCTTGAAAATTTGAAGATAACATATGAAAACTAGCAATAAACGCTTAAAGAAAAAATTGTATATTTCACTTGGAGTAAAAAAATAAAATTGATTCGCTTAAGCTTTAAGCTCAACAATTAATATTGTTTAACTCCTAGTACAATAATTTACTATTAGAACAGACACAAATGTTACTTGGATTTAGATGAGTTTTAATCAAAATTTTAAATAAATTGAAGCTTTCACAGTCCTTGATCGTTAAAAATCACAAATTTTGTAATTAAAATATTCTTCTTCACGCGAGCGTTTTTCTGAAATTAAAAAATATGTAATTGTTAATTTACATCTAGTATTAATTTTTAAAAAGTCAACGATTACTTACCAATGATTTCATTAATTAACGCAAATTGTACTGAATGCAATTTTAAATAAAATATGAAGCAAACTACTAATCAATGCCTGTGAATTAATCTAAATTAAATTACATACGTTCAATAGTGCCAAATTTATCAGATCTTAATTAATATATTTTCTATTGTATAATATTTTCGCTTAACCTTGCGTTCTACTTTATTTGCTTCCTTTATAAAATTGTAAAAGTCGCGTAATTAACTTTCAATAATTTTTTTCAAAAAATAATGATTAAAAAACTTTAATTAAGCTGTAGGTTAAAAGTCAAACGGAATTATTGGATAGAATCTTTTGATTATAAAAAAAAAAATGCAATTAGATATAATTATAAACTTGTTCGAGATAATCAATCGCAATTAATATGTTTCAAAATGGTAGGTACCATTATTTAGAAATCAAGTTAAATTGTGTAATTTAGTATGTGGGAAACTACACGTTTTTTTTTATAAAGAATTTATCAACAGCCTGTTACGCCGAAAATTTACTTGTTAAGTGAGTATAAAGTACGATGTACCTCTATTAGTTATTTAAACATGAGTTGATGTAGTAAGTAAATTATAATTTGAAATTGAAAAATTGTTTGAAGTATTAATAGTTTTGTCTTTAATGCTGACATCGCTTTTAAAAATTTAGTTTTTATGGTCGAAAAGTCTAATAGCAAAATTTACTACTAAAAAAATACTGAAGAAAATAACCAAATATTTTCCTAAACTAATTTCGGTTCAATTCAACACTGAATGTTATTTACGTGAACCAACAACAATTGATTGCGTTGCATTTGCAAGTAGGGCATATCCTCACACAATTTTGCAAGATCATTAATTTGAATGTCATCCAGTTTGGTTTTTATATCAATAGTACGAGCTCCAAGGTAAATATATGAGTCTGGTTAAATTAAAAGTGCGTAATTAAAAGTTTGTGGAAGAGGAAGCATCTTACAAACGTAAAAAATAAAATTTTATTGTTTTCTGAAATATCAGACAATTGAATATATACAATGTTGTGGATTTGATGGCGTGGTACGTTTATTGAAAGTAACATTTTATATCTAATCAAAAACAAAATAATTTTTTATTAACGTTATTAAATTTGTTTAAGCAGTTACCTGCTTGTTAGAAAATTAATGCACAAGTAATACTTAGATTAATCTAACAAAATGTAAGTAAATCAAATAAAAACTTTTTTTTTAAATTTAAATATGTATTTTTGTTTTCAAATAGTATTATACAAAAAATTACTACAACTTGCTTAAATAAAAAAATAAATAAATTGTTATTGTTGTATGTACTAAATTTAATTTACCTGTACGTGTTTGTGAATCAATGTAAAATTCAACAATGAAAACTTTAACAATGATAAGATAATCATTTTTATTATTGTTCACTTTATCTAATACTAATAATTTTACAATGAGAAAATAGTAAACATTGCAGATTTTGATCAAGATAAACAAAAAGAAATTGCTTTAATTTAACCAAAGTCAAGGTGCATAGACTTAATGTACAAATAGATTTTAACAAAATTTGTTGTGCTTTATATTTTATAAAATTATTTATGTTTGCTTCTAATGACAGTGTTGCTACGAACGTTCATTTACATACTTCTGATTATTGATTTGCTTGTTAATTTCAATTACAACAATAATACATTAACTTTTATCTGTTGTTTTCACTTTATACAAATTTTTTGATTAATTTAAAATTAATGTCCTGCCTGAAGGTTTCTGTCTAGAAAATGATTCTGTTAGTTTTGAAAGGCATATTAAAATAATATAGTTTATATGTACTAGTTTACAATTTTTTTCGTTTAACTGAAAGTGCATTAATCGAACAAATTGAAGGAGGAGGGCGTAATTAATTTTTCCTCTTATGCTGGTGTTTATTAATCGACACTTTGGTTAAAATCTGTTTTCCATTGTTAGTATAATATTTTATTATTCAACTCAAATGAGTTAAATAATATATTGGTAGTATGCATTATACAGTAACATTCAGTAAAAAACTTCTAATTTGCGACCGTTGTTAATCTTGGTGATTAATTTAGGGTATAGTTTGTTGGTTTTTAAATATTATGTTAGATGTGACTGTCACGCTCTAAAACTCAAGAAGCCCTGAAGTGACTTTATTTCTTTCCTCCACTTTAAGGAATCTATATTAAGATATAAGTCTATAATTTTCTAATAATTGTAAAGTTTCTAGTATTCATTTCAACCGTAAATTTTCTCATCTGAAACATATCAAAAAATATAAACAGTGATATATGCCTAAGTTTCAAAATCAAGGAAAGAATTTAAATATGGAAAAGATAATATTTTTGTGTATTTAAAAAATAAAGTTCATGATGGTTGATAAAAAACCAAACGTTGTGTTAAAAATTGAATGAGCCATTAAGTAGCAATTGGCAATAAAAAAGTGCTTTTTTTTATATCTCTTCAATTAAAGTTACAAATTTCAATTTTTTTCAATTATTTCAAAAACTGAATGAGATATTCGAGTTCTACAAAGACTATATCTTCAATCCTACAGTGGGAATCCTTATTTTAGACACGTTTATGACACAAAAATTAAAACAAATTTAGAAAATTGTTGCTTATAGAAAACTATTAAAAATGATAAGTAATAACTAAGCAGAAAGCTTTGTGAACACAAAAACTAACGTGTTTTCAAAACTACATCGATTACACGATATTCACTACAATAAACTATCGGATAAATGAATCTTTACTAGTACTAAATAGTGACAAAGCAGATGTCAGCAATAACAAATAATAATGTTGTGACTAGACATGCAAATATATCAATTGATTCTGAGGAAATTTTAGTATATGTAATATTTTGTTTATTAAAATTATACAAAAATTAAACTATTTTTTTAGTGATACAATAATAGGTACGTAGAATAAATATTACTTTATGATTCTCGAACAAAAAAAGAAATTGTACATATAGAATCGTTATTAGGTTTTGTACCCCACGAATTCCTTCATCTTAAATCTAGGAATGTGTAATAAACTTAAAATTTTCTCATTATTTAATTATGCTAAACTATAATAATCAAAATTTATTTTGATTAATGTGATTTCTATTGGGTATTTTATAATTTTTTAATTATTTGTGGTAGTACAGCAGCAGCATAATATCCAATATGATCACAACTACTCACAATTAAATTAGGATTCGTTGATAGGAAGGGCAAAAGTAGGAGTGTAAGCAGAGTAATTAAAATAACCTTAAATGACGCTCCTATGAATACATTAAAGATATACAAACGAAAGAAGATTAACAAGGTTAAAACTTTGTTAAATTGCGTATTAATGTTCAGGGTATGTAAAACACGAACTCGAGTTCTAACCATTGAAACCGCTGTCAAGTCCATGTTCTGTATCGTTCACTTTGGAATGTTGGAATGTACTGATTTGTGGTTTGCGTCTAGTTGGACAATCCAATTTATTTTAATATTAATATTGCCACATCAAACTTATCATCTTCGAGAAAAACACTTGACAAAACCATAGACAGAAACTTACCACAGAAACAACTGATAAAGTAATCGTTCATCAGCAAATACATATTAAATTTCAATTTTCATAATTAATTAATCTTCAAAATGTATCTGCAATAATGTCAGTTGCTTAATTAAACGTTAGGTCAGTTATTAAAATTGCTTATCATTGTTAAAACCGCTTAATTGTAAAATACTGTGACACATGAAGAAGACAAAAAATTTAAATTAATTTTAAAAAAAATTAAATCATGACCCTATAATAAATTCGGACCACACCAAATACTGAACATTGACCTTGATGTATCCCTGTCAGGCGGTGCAATTGTTGTTTTGTGTTAATAATGTGCACAATCATCGTTCAAGTAATAAGAATGACGGTAACAAGCGATTCAGATCGCTTTTGAACTATTTTCCGACATACCAGTATATCAACAATCACTATTTATTCTACAAACATGAATTGTTTACCGTTTGCTCCTTGGAATTGTTTAGAATCCTTTATACGGACAGATGATTTTCGAACAAAAGCACAACTTGAGAACTGAGAAAGATGACATGATTGGATAAGCTATGTAAACATTTATTCAATAACATAATTCGCCTCAATTATTATAAAAGTTACGTAATTCGCATAGCCATTATCGGTTTATTAACTTCAAAGTTTATGTTTGTATTATTTAAAAAAAAAAAACGGGGTGGAAATCTAACTAAAACTGACATTGGTAACAAATTCTATTTGTTAAGATCAAAGTTGTTTAGTTCAGCTTTCTATGCTTTATTTATGAAATATATCAATTAACAACATTTTCGTATTATTAACTGAAAAAGAGAACTCATGCTTATTAATTGGTTAAAAACCTTCTGCTAATCAGTCAGTAACAACTTTAGTGTAAATTTAGATTTAGAAAAACATAAAACCATAATTTTATTAAAACATGATGTTTTGGGTTCGCTAAAAATTAAAAAAAAAGCTAAATATTTATAATAGAAATTATATTAAATTTTGAGTACCTACATAAAAATTGAATTATTTTTTAATTGTATTTCTTTAAAGCTTTTAATATATTTCTTGACTTTTTATTTACGTAAATTAATAATGAAAGGTTAGAAAAAAAAAATGCTAATTTGTTATTGATAATAAAAAAAGAATTTAGTACTAAATGTTTTCACTTATAGAAATTAAAGTTGAAAATTTTACAAAAATAAAATAAAACTGAATAACTAAATTCATATAAATTATACCAACAAAAAGTATTTATCTTCAAGTTGTCTTCACAATATCCTAATTTTTAACTATGAATTTGAGTAACTTCCTTACAAGATTCATATAAGTAGGTATACAGTTCAGTTTTCCTTTAAACGTTGAGTGCTAACTTAGTACCTTTTATTTTTATACATAATTTAATCCTTTAAATAAGAAATACTTCTATTACTTATATAACTAGCACAAAGCCAGCATATTACGCATGAACAATGATTGGCCTCAGCCTTTACATTAACAGTTGACTAATCAATATGAATGCAGAGTACATGGAATTCGTAATATGTCATAACGTATTAATAAGAGATTTTAATTTTTAAATTAAAATTAATTTAATTTTATTATGTACAAAGTTTTAAATCCTTAAATAAAAATGCGATGACATTTGAAGTTATGATCATTATTTTAATTCCAAATTAAATTTATCATTAGATTCTAGGAAATTTCTCAAATTGAAATTCAATAATTACATTGATGTACCTACATACAAAAATTTTTCCAACTCCGATTAGATGTTCACAATTCTTGTAGCTAACATAATAATTCACAAAAATGTATTTTATTTAAATAAAATGCCTACTAATATGCTAAAACGTTTTAAATTTTTGTTTTTGTACATAATTTTAATTCTTTAATTTTGATTCAAACAAAATTAAGGACAAAACCAGAAAGCACGATAAGATTTGATTTTTCGAAATAATATTGATTAAAATAAAATTAGATTTAAATTACACCAGCTTCATTAATAGTATCCAAATTATCCATGTAATTAGAAAAAATTTGTTAAGTATTTTATTTTTCTTTACAAATTGAAATCCAGGAATGTTAATTTACTTATCATGCAGTTGTGGTGAATACTTAAAAATTGTATGCAACTAAATTTGAGCTAAATTTATGTGAACGAATTTTATTATGAAGTACATATTCAAACTGGCGAATTTAATTATGCCTCTACATAATTTTAGTTTTAAAAATAAAAACGAGTTTCTATGACGTACATAAATTTAATTACCTATTAAACAAAATGGAATAAATGTCCATTATACATAATTTTAATTCTTAACATGAAAATAACGTCATTAAATGTACCACTAGAATCTATTTTTGGTTTTGGTGCACATAACAATGGAACATAAAATTAAAAATATAAAAAAATAAAAATTCCTACAATAAAGAATAGAAATTGAAATTATAAATGTAATAGATACTCAACAATTTTTTTAAGATTGAAAATTATTAACCTAGGAAATAGAAATGCAATTAATATTTGTTTAATGAATTTAGTTTTATAATGAAATGAACACTTAAAATTTTGATGTTTTAATTCAACAAGTATATTATATAGCTTTTAACTATTGAATTTGTAGAATTCAATTATGTTATTTATAAACTTGTAACATGAGTAGCGGTGGTTTCTTTGATTAATTTTCAGGTGTTTCTATTTATTTAACAATGTGTGTAATTTTTGCTTTACTTTCTTTCCTTAAAGCGTAATTTTGGTAGAAACTTGGCAATTTGTATATAAAAATTAATTTTGCTAAATGAAGTTGTAGGATTAAAATACTTTTGAATTGCTTTTCTCAATTAAACCTCAATAATCACGTAAAAATAATTTTATTTTAGTTCAATTTTAATAATCACCAAACAATTTTTAAACTTATTATGAAGTGTTACATTAGTTTTACAATAATCCTGATACATAGTAAAATAAGCGTGACGTGAATGAATATTAATAGAGAAATAATACTATAGATTTTCCGTATACTTCTTGCCAGGAAAGAAGATCACTGCGTCATAAGTATAAGCATATGAATCAATATTAAAACTTCTGAGTCAACTTGATCATTTACTATTTAGTTACTAGTTAGAATTAGAAAGTAACTAAAACAGTGTTGGCAAGATATGTGGTTGTCAGTTGAAATACTAACCTTAAAAGTAACAATTGACAGCAATTTATAACCAAAAATACAGAATTAACCAAGAATGACAGCGCCCGACATTTGACAGTACGTCAACTTAAATAAAATGAAGTCAATTGAGTAACTTTCTTCATAACGCATATAGTACATCTTCCCTCTTTATTTAACACTTATCTACGTCTTATTCACACAATGATCGATACGTTATTTCTTACATCGGAAAATAATGACGCAAGTATCTTCTTTGGTGGCACCATGTTTAATAAAGTTAATTGATAATAAAAGTTAAACAAATTTATTTCCAAATTTACGTAATTATTTCATAAAATTTTAACATGTACAAGTTGTTCAGATATTCCGTGTACATAGAGCTAGTGTAGATTTCTGGGACTAAAACATGCCTATTTAACCCAAATTACCTTAGTCCAAAAGTTGATAGTTTCCAAATACATGGCGTTAAAGTTATTATTTTTTATTAAGTTTTCTTGGATAATTTTCTTAGTAGGTGTATTATTTGAACTAAATTGGTTATTTTGGGTTTTTGGGATGAGAATTCGAAATCCGTTCTCTGTATTTCAAAATCTATTAACTTTTAGACTAAGGTAATTTGGGTTAAATCGGCATATTTTAGTCCCAGAAATCTACAGTAGCTCTATGCACACGGAGTATTGGGACACCCTGTATATTTTAATTTATTTCTGAGTTAAGCTCAAATAAACAACAATATTAATTTAATTATTCCTTGATTGTCAACAGATTTTTAAACAATAATAGGTTCTGAACAATGTATTAATAATTAAATGTCAGCCGTTCTTTTGAGTAACTATGAAACATTTTTAATTGGTCGTGCCTTTTCATTTAAAATCAAATGCAATGCGAGTGAAAGTTTAAAATTATATTATATTATATTTTCTTTCATTGCTCGTCAAAATGATACTTTAATGATGCAGTTTCTGGCTTTACTAAGATTATGAGGGTTAAAAAAAAAAATTTATACGGGGAAATGTTGTAATAAAATACCTACATTAATCAAAAAGTAAATTATTATCAGATATTTATTAATTAGTAAATTGCTGAAACTAAAACGTATTACTTTTACTTTAAAATTCCAGTTAAAATTTATACATTCCTATATGTCGATCATTACCAACACATTGTGGTGTGTAAAAAGTATAGAGAAAACATCTGTAATTATAAATAATAACTGCTAAGATGATTTTATATTAATAAGATTGTATAATTTTTATATGCAAAAACTAAAATTTTAAATTAATTAGGTTTCATTAAGAATATTACAAATTATAAATAACATTTGCAAAGGTATAATTTGATCTGAATTTTAAATGATAAAAATCAAAATATGGTTTAGATACTTTTGACGTATCCCCATTTAAATTGTTGAACGTATTGTATCCTAATTCTATAGAACACACAGGTACATTACTTTTATCTTCATATTATGTAATAGTCTATTCATGATAAGAATCAGATGAACGGCCTTTAGACAAACTTTTTGCTTTTTATTCCCAGTTTGAAAACCGTCGTATAACTCTCCATCTTATTTATAAGATGTAGAGTAATACAATAAGATGGAGAGAGTTAAACGACGTATCATCGGGTTTTGTAAAAAAAAAAATCATTTTAGATTTTGATGGTTATCTGATTTTATTTATACAATCAATCAACTAAAACCTAAAAATTAGCACAGAATATCTACCAATAGGTTTTGTGCTTCTTCTACACGTGTAAGGTTTGTAACAGAAGAATGTAATACATTTCTTAACATTTTATTGGTAAGTAATAATCGTTGACAAATTCAGAAACAATGTAAGGTTTTATTATTTGTTTGAAGATAATATAGACTGTAAATATTTTTTTTGATAAGATTTTGTATTTTTTCATTGTTTTTATTATTCTATTTATTAAAGAAATATGAGCTACGTATTTAACCAGGTTTTCCGAACATGCTTAGAAAACAAGTGGCGCCATCTATTAAAATTGAGGGCAGATGCTAATGGTCGGATGAAGTTTAGAATCGAATTCAAATAAATATAAATTCCATTATATTAGTTTTTCTCTGTCAATCTTATTTAGCTTCTCTAGGGTCAACATATTGACTGTTACTGACTGACAGAAGACACAGGTGTAATTTGTGGATGAATACAAAAAGTGTAGATTGATAGAATCGAATAGAATCAAATTATTTTTCGGAAAAATTATTATACTGAAATTTTAGTCAGTCGTTTTCTACTTTTACGTTTCTTTGAAGTCTTTAGAAGCTCAAAAGATTCTCTTCGAGAACCTGTTGTAACTCCAAAAAAATAGCTATTGCTTTACATAAATATGCTTCTTGGCTAGAGTACTAAAAGGTTGCCAATCAGTTCAAAAGGAACAAACAATTGACCAGCATGCATTTTGCAAAAGGGTCAATAGTTGTTCAAACTGTTGGGTCTCTCTTTGTCTTCAATTCTCTCTTGATCAAAGGAATGAAACTCTAAACTGCAACGTATATTAACTAACGGTAAAAATGATAGCTTAGCTATTAAAACACGTGTCAGTATAGTTTTTTGGTGTTTTCCCGTTAGTTGAATTCTCTATATTAAAATCCCATCTTAATTTTTTATCAGTTAAAGAATTCTTAGTTACAACAACATTCTATGTTCTTTCTGTAATGTATTGTAAATTGAGAGTTGTGCTTGTTATAGAATCTCTTCTACTCGGACCAGTACTACGGTATACATTTGAAGGACACCAAAACTTAGACTTAGTAAACTTATGAATCCTTTGACTCCCACTTTATTTGACACTAAAGGCCAAAATTAAAAGCGTCCTTATCAAACTCAACCCCAATGGGTTAGTCACTCATTACTGACTCGAGCTGGCTAAAATCTCCATCACTTTTTAACCACTAGTTAGAAACATTTTAGCCACTTCTTTCTATTCGTTTGTGAATACATATTAGTGAGGTTAGGGGGCTATAAGAAACGCGTGAGCGGAATTTTAGAATGTTCTCTGAATTCGGTCCATAAACTTCATCAACCGACAAAACATTTATGAAAATAGTGAACGATAACGAAGAGGGATTACATGAGAAACTTGCATTATAAAGTATCGCTTCATATCCATCAACTTGACAAAACCCTCATAGTATTATTATAGAAGACATTAGAACTTAGATTTTAGATGTTTATTTCATTGGTAAAAATATTGAAGCAGAACCAAACCTATTGCTCAAGTGATGTTTAGTAGTAGGAGCTGACATAAAACCCTAGAAAAACAATAATGTTGTTCTAAATACCCAGATCAGATTAAAGTATGCAACAGTTTAAACAATGTGGTATGAGAAGGCTTTGTTATTTCACCTGTCCTTACTACTTACAAGAGAAAGAAAAACTTCCTCACAAATCGGTTCTTGAGTTAGTATCAGTTGAGAAAAGAGAAGAAACGAAAAATAATAAAAATCTTAGTTTAGTCAAAATAAAGTGTAAATGGAAGAAACAGAAAAAAAATATAAAAAAAATTAAATTCTTGTGTAGACTAAATCGGTCAGTTTATTCTAGATGTCTATTTTGTGGGCAGTAGTTTTCTAATGACATTTCATAGGTAATTGGTTTTAGTGTTTGACGTTAATATCTAGGTTTGTAAACAGTGCTCAGGAGCTAAAACAGACAGTATTAAAGTTGTAAGAAGTACCCAAAAAAGTAATAAACGCCACAAAAATAGGTAAAAACTAGTTATACTTTTTAAATTAAATACACTTAAATTGTTCAGGTTAGTAAGAATCAGGTAACACAATAGTATATTGTTTTATGAGAAGGAAAAACGATACTTGTTATTGCACGCTCCCATAAGAAGTAACTTTTCTCTAAATAAATTACTGTAATTTTTTCTTCAAATGTCAGTACTCTGTTGCAAAAATAACCAATTTTCAATTTAATATTTTTTTTAATTTTAATTTGTTTACTTTGGAACAGTGTATTGGTATGAGTTGTTGTCAAAATTACTGACGTTTAAAAAAATAGTTGTTTATGTATCAAGGTACTAAAGTTTGATTTTCATGACGAATGTGTTTTAGTTGCAGAGGCGATAACCGAGGCAAATAAAACACGTGAGTCATGAAAAAAACTGATGCCGAGGTACATATTATATTTTTCCGAAATCTCATTTGAACAAAACCTGACAATTTTATAACGTTCTTTAAGTAGCAAATGTAACCAGCTGTTTTTCTTTTTACGTCAAATGTTTCCACCGCGATTGCGCGATTCAAAATTACATACATTTACACATCTCTACCAGCGAAAATGTAAACTTAAAAATCGTCGTATAATGAATTACTTTAGTGCCGATTTTATTTACTTTACTGCCAATTTTTGTACTTTAGTGACGATTTCGGAAAAATATATTTTCACGTTAAAGAGAAATTAAATATCTAAGGATCGGTTTCATCAACGTCAGTTATTGCTATGGTTAAACGTTTGATTTTCATAATCTAAGTGTGCTCATGAAACAAGAGCACTCAAAAAACGGGACTCACAACCAACCGAATTTGTTTATTTAAAACTACAATTACCGTAAGAGAATTTCCGGAAAAATCAGTTTGGTCAAAATAATTCAAAAACTACAGTTGGTCGGCATTTTATTAGTCTCTTAACATTTCAAATTTCCATAATAATTTTCTCCGCCCTATTTTTTACTCTTTACTCAAGGTTCCAGTACATCTCATCATTATTTTGGATATAAAAATCATACGTAATGGTAAAAACTCTTCAATGTTCTTACTTAAAGGTTAACTCCTTCAGGGTACGGTCTTTTATTAGGAGTTATTAGTGGGTTCGAGTCAGTAAAACACTTCAGCCAATTGAAAAATTAACGTGGAATAAAGAACCCTGGGTTTCACTGACTCCAACTCGCTAATCACTCCTAATTTATTCTGGAAAGTTAACCTATATATAACAACCATTGAAATTTATCATTGTTTTGTAAGTTAAGAGCCTAGCAATTGCGGATTTAGCAAATGTTGTAAATGACACATTCTACAACTCTGTTATAAATTATAAGTTATTAGGAATACAGAAAGAAAATGAGAAAAAAAAAACAAAAATAAATTAGGTTTCTGTTTATCATCCACGTTTGGAATTTAACGTATATATTTGACTATGAGAACTGTTGAATAAAATTTGGTTAATCACATCAGATTATTTAAAAAAAGTAATATAGTCAAGCTTAGGATTGAAAAGTAACTGTAATTAGTAAACAAAAACACGATTAAGTATGTAAGTAGGAAACAAAATTGCAATAATAAAATAATTATGAATTAAGGATAATACAAATTCAGTTAACGTTTAGAATATTTTCAGTAAAGGTTGAAAACACAAATGTGCTCTTCACCATTCATAATTGACGGTCATGCGTCCCAGAAAAATTATAAATATGTGTTTGTTGTTTTCATGTAAACGACCTTCACTCATATGTTCAATGGATGAAAAGTATTTTATATCAAATTCAGTATGTTAACAAATATATCGCGAGTAGGTTGGCTAAAAAATTCTTGGCCTGACTATGATTAATTATAAATGCGACATTAGTTATAAATACATACAAAAATATTAAAATTGATTTTTTTAATTTTGACGTTCTGCTATTGACCTTTTGACTAACAACTATTTTTTTGATTTAAGTAGATAATGTGGTTCTAATAAAATATGGTTTTGTACAAGTCACATTTTTCAAGTCATTTTTTCCGACACCTAGTTGGCTATGATAATTGAAGGATTGACTATGCAACTGCTAACATATCTGTCGTTACCTATAATGCAAATTGCATTTTCGTACGTGTTACGTTACACGAGTCGACACTTAGGTGTATTGCAACACTTATTGTTCAAAGTGTTTACCTTTTTTGCTTTATATACAGTAAACACTATAAACTGCCATCTGTTTTTTGTGTTTTTCACGATCCCGTCAAAGAAATTTAAATTACCAAAATTTTGTTTTTTCTCAACCTAACTTTATGGGAGAAAATATTTTTTTTTTTTTAAATTTTAAAGTAACTTTAACAAACAAAGGTTATACTAATTGAAAGTATGAAAGAAAGGTATTAGTTGATTATTTTTGTCCTGGCATAACTATTGAGTTAGCAGATATAAACAAGTAAGTCGATACTAATAACTATTAAGTAAATTTAATATCAAAATTAAATTTCCATTGCAAAACACGCTGATATGCAAAAGAATTTGTTGTTTGGCGAGCTTTAAAACAAAATCGCATTAATTAGGTAACTTAACTCTATAGTACTTAAAGTTATTTTTTGGAAAATTAACTTTAATGAACAATTGTTGAAAGTTTTATTACTAAAACAATTACCGACTTATTCGAATTACACAAAAAAAACTTTTACAATTTTTTTTTATGATAGTGTATTGTCAAAAAATTACGATAAGTAGTTGCATAAAATTTTAAAAATTTGAGGTTAGCTGCTCCAAAATAATGCTCAGCATTTACTAGTCTATCGTTATCGTTCTAAATTGCACAAACAAATAACATGAACACTGTCTTTCATCCGACAGATGTCTTCTTCTATTAAACAGAGAGATAATTCGCACATTTTAATTTCTTCTTTAAAGCTTGCCGAACACCGTTCAAACCAAATCTTTGCAGACAACAATACATCATAGTATTCTTATTAAAATAGTGGTTCTCGAACATTTAAGATATTTTGAATTAAAATCTAAGGTATGACATAAAACTTGGTTTGAGCACAAAATTTTTTACGGAATCGTGTGAAAGACAAAAAATATTACAGCGCGCCCAAAATATCACTGAGGAACATCATCAAAAAATCAAAAAGACCAAATTTACTTCTTTTTCAAAACCGTTTTTTTATTAGAACGATACTAATAATTTAAATTTAGAAGAAATAGAATAAGAATCGTGTAAAACACAAAACAGATTATAGTGGCCAATAAGAGCACATCGTCAAAAAACCCAAAATGTTCTCATTTTTAAAAACAATTTCTATTAGAACCAAGGTACTCGTTATTTAAATTTTGAAAAAATAGTTATATGTAATTAGAATAGATAAGACTTTATTTTTGATTAAGAAAAATTGGGGTAAAATTAAAGTTGTAGGTGAAAAGTCTATTGAATAACGTCAAAAAAATATTTTTTTAAATTACAATAATTAATCATCATCAGGAATTTTTTAGCCAATACAGTTGCTACATATTTACAGATTTTTTAACATACTAAATATGATATAAAATTATGTTCATACATTAAACAGATGGGCGAAAGTGGTTTCTAATTCGTGAACTTTACTTGTACAGTACTGGCTTTGTTTATTCTTTTATCCTAATATTATAAAATACGTTTATACGCTTTTTAATAGGTACATTTCATTTACTGCCACTATAAAAACATAAACACACTATACAATTTTGATTATTAGGAATCTATAAATTACATTATTAAAAAGCTAATTACAGAAACTGATTAATTTAATTACAATTTGTAATTAAAGCTGTTTATTGTTTCAGCAAGTGGAAGTTTTGTTCGGGAATGGAGCCAAAGAGACAAAGAACAGCTTACACAAGACATCAAATATTAGAACTCGAAAAAGAATTTCATTACAACAGATATTTAACGAGGCGAAGACGAATAGAAATAGCTCATACATTAGTGCTTTCAGAAAGACAAATTAAAATCTGGTTCCAGAATAGAAGAATGAAATGGAAGAAGGATAACAAATTACCTAACACGAAAAACGTAAGAAGAAAAACGAATCCCGCTGGGGTTACGACAACGACAAGTAAACCTGTGACGAAAGGACGCGGGAAAACACAAAACAGCACTTCGGGTAATAATAATGATCGACGGAAAAACAGTTCACGGGGCGATATCGAGGGTATGGGTGATGGTATGTTAGACGTTCCATTATCTGAAGTCATCAGATTCCTTCTGCGATCGGAGGTCATTCTCATGCTCATCCTATGAGTGCGCCTAATTTACATCATCCTGGAATGTTGCACGGTGAACAAAATATGCACATGGGATCCTTTAGGTTCGTCCTTAGCACCTTTAGCTTTATCACCGGGATGTGCTCCACGCAAAGTGCACCGCCTGTTATTAAATCGGACTACGGACTCACAGCGTTGTAAATAAATTAAAGTGTATAGTGACTGCAATTATTATACATATATAATACGAATCATAATTAAAAAAATCCGACAATACCAAAACTTTACCTATTGTGTAAAATGACGTGACTGCAAAATTGTTATGTTACGTTTTACCGCGACAAAAATATTTTTAAATTACATAATTAAGTGTTAAGCAATCGTCGTTCCGTTCACGTTTTCTTTTTAATTTAATTTTCTAAAGATTTTTATAATCAATTCATTCATCTCTACATATTTGTCGTAATTTGTGCCATTTATTGTTAGGTGTTTTTTTTGTTACGTTATACTTCGGAAAACATATGTTTACCAATATTATTTGCGACGTAATAATCACGTACAGGAAAGAGAATCGTCTTGAGACAATTTTTTTATCTTCGATCTTTTACCAAAATACATCAAACTAGAAATTATAATAAAACAACAAAGTAGAAGATTGGGCAGCCGTTAATCGTTTTAAGTTTTATTTTTCATTCGTCATGATTGATATGAATGACTCGCAAAATTCTGGAGGTAGTTGTTGGCTTTGCACCTTAGTGAATATACAGGTGTCCCTATAATTAAGTCTATTGATTAAAAATATATAGTACAAAAATAAAGTACTGATTTTAAAATTCATTCACTTTCTCTTTCTGTATATAATTTTGTTATTTATTACATTTAAAAAAAATATTCCTTTTTGTATAATATTTATTTAATTTGTATATGTTTTAAATTATGCATGTGAGTTGTTAAGGTAAATTGTGTGATTCTGTACATTAGCAATACAAACGGTAGACTTTCGAGTGTGAATATTTTTTTGTAGTTTCTCATGTACGTAATACAAACTGATGAATTGTTTTATATAATATTAACACCTTAACATTATATATTTTCATTCGGAAGTCTTTGTAGTTGTATTTAATAGTTGTACATACTTACTACAGTAACTGAAAAAACGTAATAAACCACATACGTCTATTAAAACTTTTTACTCATTCTTTTCTCCCATAGCACTTCCAGTAAGAGTAGCTATAACGGTAAGTTACCTGTGAGTATTAAATGTCAAAATGAAGATGTTTTGGTCCTCTACGGAAAAATATGTAAAAATTTACCTGTAAGCAATTGTTTCGGTGCTACTAAGAAAATGCAGTACAAGGTAGTTGAAAATTTGCAAATGTTTCGGCATCAGTCCGTTGAGAATTGGTCAAAGAGTGCGACAATAGTACTATTAAGCCGAGGCTCAACCGTGTCGTCACAATCATTTGGGAGTTACCGCACACTGACCTGTCCAACAAAGCTTAAAGGGTTGTCCAGTTTAAGCTCTCTTGGGAATTTTTGTATTTTAAAGACTTGTCTTCGATGACTTGACGAGCAACGTAAGTCAGTAGTAAATATTAAGAAGTCACTCTAAATTTGCCTATTCTAATAGGATTTCTTTTACCTATTATTAGAATTTTGTGTTACATAAATTAGAATTTGGTTTGAAATCAACGTTGACGTTTTGTGATAATAAACGTATCACCATACGAGCATTACGACAACTGAATATGTTTGACAGATTTTTACTGTCAAACAAATTCAATATAACGAGTGACAATGACAAAACTCAACACAACTTGTGACACTGAAAATAACACACTTTTAGAAAAAAACGATTAGGTATATAATTTTTACAAATACAGTTTTTTTAGAACACTTCTCCCACCTAATTTACTAATGTGCCACAAACTACACATCTAATAAGTAAGTTGAGAACAAAATTAATAAATATAAAATTATTACTATCAATATTATTATTCACATAATTATCATAAACAAATATCTTGGCAATAACATTTCTTCAAAGCTTTCAATTCAAGGAATATTTTTAGAAAATTTTTTACGTATTTTTTGAAATATTATCTTATCAAATGACAAAAAATATTTATGAAAAATTTTTCTGCAATCACTACGTGTAGTTTTTCCTGAACGTATGTTTCAAAAACAACAAAAATTACTAGTCTTTTTACAGAAAATTGTACATTGTTTCATATCTAGAAAGCAGTTTTCGTTCTTTTTATCGTAAATGCCCTAAAACAATTCAAAAGTTTTACATACAAGTTCAATAAATTAGAGAGGTTAGCTTGATAATTAATAATAACAATTAATTAATATTGTGCTTGGAATCTCATAATGGGGAATTTGAAAACAATTGTGATTTTGAAAAAAAATTTTGAATTTATACACATAAACTTAATGGAGAGATTTAGGTAAATGAAAATAATTGTCAATTAAAAAATTAATTATTCATCTTAAAATGATGACAATTTTAAACAAATAGTTACATAACAAAAAATAACAATCGCGCCTTATATGATAAAACTGTTTATAAATTGAATAATAAAATGAAAAGAATATAATAAGAAAAAAGAAAAGACATGAAATATAGAATAGAAATATTATAATCTTATAATAATCAAATCGAGAATCAAATGTAATTAAAAAACTGAAAAATTATTACTTTGTAAACAGAGAAACTAAATAAATGAAAGAAAATGTAAACATAAGAAAGTAGAGAAAGTAAAATAAAAATAAATAACGAACAGTTAAGAATTTAACGTAAACGTTAAGAAATAAATTTTGACAAAAAAAATTAAATTAAAAGATGGGAATGGAGAAAGTTTTCATTTTAAAAATGGATTGTTTTAGAAACCAAATAAAAATTACAAATATTACAATATTAATTTAAGATTTAATAAAAATTCAATTAAAGTTAGTAAGTCAGTATAGTAAGAGTTTAAATAAACAATAACGTAAGGCAGATTAGGTTCTTAATAAAATATTAACCTCCAAATAAAATGAAGATAGTAACTTGCAGAAAGGAAAAGGTGGAAAAGAATTAATTAAATGAATAACTTAATAAAACAAATTATTAAAACGAAAAAAAATGTAAAAGGATAGGAAAAGGAAATAGATAAGAAAATTAACAATAACAACAGGATATTATTAGAAAACATATAAATGGAGTTTGATTTTGTGCACCTTATACTTAATTTACAATTTTAGACACTCTCAATTTGAGATTTGAGCATTCTTCAAAAAGTGGGCATATAATATAAGAAGTTTGTTCAAATCCTGTTCTTTTCTTCTGTAATCATAGTCTTTCAATTAAAAATTAAAATCTACTAATAAAATAAGTAATTAAATATTTACATATTGAAACATATTGCATTACAACAAACTAACAAATATACACGTACTTTCAAAATTCTATACACCCACCCCTAAAGAAGCATTAATTAAATTGAGATTAAAATGGAGATAAGAATTGGTAACTTATAATACAAAATCAAGGACATAAGAAAATGAGAGATGGATTAGTGAAAATTAAAGTTATGACAGAAAATGAATTAAAACATTTTTAAATAATTGGTAGGAAACTTATATGTAAAGACATAAGAGTAAAAAATGAAACAAAATAAAATTTCAAAATAAAAATCGGAAGAATTAATATAGAAATGAGTCTTGAAAAATAAATCTAGAAAATCAAAAAATGCAAAAATAAGTAGAATTTAAATTGGGACTAAACCAAAACAATGAAATGAGACAGTTTTCGCGTCTGCGTATAGAATTTTAGAAGGGGATTAGGGTGATTTCTTCAGGCCAATTTCTGTTATCTACATGTTATTGCACAAATTTGTCATTAGCTTGATACCTTTGTTTTGTATGATTTTTTAACATTTTCTTCTTGACCTTTTTTTGTATAGTTTTCATTATTGATGGTTCTGGTTCTTTTCTAGTGTTAGGTTTTTGTTATATAAGTATTTACCTTGTTTATCTATTTTCTATTACGTTTTTAATTTTATTCAATTGTTCATTTTTGTTTATTTTTAGACAGATCTTTCGATTTTCTGTAGTGATGATTTTAATTTCTTTATGTAGTGTTATGTTGTTCTTTATAGGAGTTCATCGTCTTTCTACTGTGATGGTCACCTTTTGTTTTTTTCATGTTTGGTTTGGCTTGTTATGATTTTGGTCAGATTGTTTAATGTTTATCAAATATGCATCTAATTTTGTTTATGTCTTTATGTTTGGGATGTTTTTTAAGTGTATCATTATTCTGCGAACGAGGACCAATGGCCCAAAAAAGCAATAAGTTACATCCCGGAAGGAAGAATAAAGAAGGAAGACCTACAGTAGCATTGGATAGAGAAGATATACATGCTGCAATGGAGATAGAGCTATCGGAGAGAAATGGAAGGAATAAAGTAATAGCAATTAAAATCCGGGATGCGGCAGAGGCTGTAGGACTTCCGCTTATATCGTATTCTGCACATAATAAATTATGATCCAGAGACCGGAGTCTGTTCCTGGGGAATATATAGCCCCTGATCACAACACCTTTGCAAGAACACATTAAGGCCAGGGCAAAAAACAAAAATATCTATATACGAATAAAAATTTCACTGTCAAAATATAAATAGGTATCACGTTTTAATTTTAGTAGCAAATAATCAGTACTGACGTAAAATAGCCATAAAAGTCAAACACCGAAAACCTGTCAATATATGTAATAATTATACTGAAAAACAATTTCAGAATTGAATGACCAATTGTACAAATTAATTAATTGCAAAAGTTTGAAACGAAATAAACTTCATCAAGGTTTTCAAAATCAGAAATATAAATATTCTAGTTGTAGTGAATGTTAGTTTTGTAGTTTGTAGAGTAGATACAGTCTTGATATGTTAAACGATATTTGCGATGTAAGATTGTTCACAAAAAACGTTTTTGCACAACAGTAAAGTGCTCTTTGGGGGCGAGATACGCACAAATGTAATTAAGAAAAATTGTTAAAATGGAAAACTAGGCAACTACCAAAATTTCTCAATTTACATTAAATATTTAAATAAAATACCGAAGTGTTCCTATCAGCTTCAAATTTGCTACACAGTAATTAAATTCTATTTTAAACGTTTTTAAAATGTATTTATTTCGGATTTCCTTAAAATCAATTAAAAAATAATATCATCAAAAAAAATTTTGCACGATTTCTCAGTTTTTTTATTCGAACAACTTTTCTTAATAAAATTTGTTGTATATCATCCCCAAATAGCCACTTTACTGTTGTGCAAAAAACGTTTTAATTTCAAAAACATCCTTAATTTTCAAAACTATAATTATGTTACAAATTGGTTTTTCTGCTGAGCAAAGCTGATCCCCCTCAAATAATTCAAATTAGCAATACGTAATT